>JAHBCN010004609.1:0-62122 GCA_019359885.1 Listronotus oregonensis
GGTAAATGATACTGCCAATCTTTATTAAAAGAAAATCAAGGAATTCGATGTGGAAATTGTTAGATAGGGACCGGCAGAAGCAGAGATGTTTTTGCTAGACTTTCTAAAGGTATGTTTAAGCCTGAGGATATTCGGCTTACCCGATGGGAGAAAGAGGTGGTTAATTGAAGTTTTGGGGCTGATTTGAGATTTGGTTGGAGAAAGTATGTGGGGTTTAGATAATTTTAGGTAATGTTGAAAAAAAATGGAGAAAAAATATATTTTTTCCAAAATTATTTAACTAGTTTCAAAAAGTGGGGGGGGGGGCTAAGATCTCTGGCTTTCTAATCTTCAATTCAAATATGATGAATTTAATACGGCGCTACTTAAAAAAAACTTAATCTGGAATAAAGCATAGTCAAAAAAGTAATAAGTCTCATGTAGGTTTCGTTGAATATTATTTTGCAACAGTGTGGTGCAGTTGCAAAATATGGGCAACAAATCAAAAGTATTCTATATACCTAAAATTCTGCATATAGACTTAAATTTTTCTCCGATAACTTTTTTTGATATTTTTAGAAACAATCCAACTGTATATATTTTTTTTTAATTGCCAAAGTCAAATTTAAAATAAAACTTTTAATAAAAAAATCCCATTAGATTTCCGATCTGTCGATCGCAACGCGGTGAATTTACTTTGATAGGTTAGTTCAACGGTAAAATAAAAAATACACTAAAATTTACGTCACGACTCATCTCTACTTAAAACGCAGTACTGGTTAATAATTTTATTAATCGGGAAGGATTATGTAGCAAGCATTAAAATATTCATGACAACATTTTCCCAGTAATACTAAATATAGATATATAATAAACAAAATGTGTTTTGACAAACATGGTAATTTTCCGTTAGGTTTTTTTTTTTTGATAGTTACTGTCGTTAGTGATAAAAAGAATAATGACATGCCAGAAAGGCAATAACATGGCGATAATACAACACCTTTCAACAATGCCATCTATAACACATTGCAACTGTCAAAATAGCATCTGATTAAAAAAATATATATATTATATATATATATATATAATATATATATATATATATATATATATATATATATATATATATATATATATATATATATATATATATATATATATATATATATATATATATATAAAAAAAAAAAAAAAAAAAAAAAAAAAAAAAAAAAAAAAAAAAAAAAAACAGATAAGTCTGTGAAGTGAGACCCCCGTTTATTGCTTTAAATATTCAAATTGGAAAAAAATGTTTTATACAAAACTATTTTGGTTTTTGCTGCTTCATATTTTGCAAACAACGTTCTGTATACAGGGTGTATCAAAAAGTCCGTACAAGAACAAAGTTCATTTTTTAAATTACTTCCTATATTTTTTGTTACATTTTTGTTTTCTGCATAAAATTCTAGATATTTTTTATTCAGCATATCATATCTCTATATTCAAGTGTTTACGAGATATTCGCATTTAAATACAAATTTAAAAGGAAAAATCCGCTCATCTTTTATGTTGTTTTACGTTTCTATGGTTTCAGCGGTTTTTTGAGAGTTGCATAATAACCATATATGCTATAGAGATCAATAAAAATGTCAAAATGACAGTTTTATTATTCTGTAAAAAAATTGTTTTAATCGTTTTTTTCTTGTTTGAGGTTTTACCTATTTCTAGTCGTCATGTCATATCTAATTACTTATTAATTAATAAAATGGCTGTTTTGTCACTATCCGAAAACCGCTAAAACTATGGAAACGTAAAACAACAATAAGAGATAAGCGGATTTTTTCATTCTAAATTTGTGTTTAAATGAGAATATCTGTAAACAATTGAATATAGGGATATGATATGCCAGATAAAAAAATATCTAAATTTTATGTAGAAATCAAAATTTAACAAAAATATAGGGAGTCATTTAAAAAAATTAACATTCCTTGTACGCTTTTTTATACACCTGTATACATAACGTTGTTCGCAAATATGAGCAGAAACACCAAAATATTTTTGTATAAAATATTTTTTCCAACTTAAATATTTAAAGCAATAAATGGGGGTTCCACTTCACAGACTTACCCTGATATATATATATATATATATATATATATATATATATATATATATATATATATATATATATATATATATATATATATATATATTGGGGTATCAGTCTTAAAGGGCTTGTTAAATGAAAATTCTTTTATGCTACCCCAAGCTTTCGAAAAAATTTTATTTTCTTCCTCAGGGCTACAATAATGGAAATACAATTAGTGAAATGAGCTTGTTTATATTGAGAAAAAAAAATTTTACAAAGAAATGGTTATCCTTTTTAACAATTAAAAAAATATAATATTAATAACAATCTTCTTACTGCTACCTGCATTTAAGTGGAAAATAACTTCATTATGTGAAAAACAGTTGGCAATCTTGTGTAATATACTTATTATTGTTACATATTTTTAATTACTGAACTTAAATAATTTTATTTTACAAGATGTGTTTTGGTTTGAAGGCAGTAACTTTGATATGATGGCGTTCAAAGAATAAGGAATGTTGTGTTTTTTATATTAACCTGTTGCTAAGGATCACAACATTTCAGTTCAAGTTAAAATAGGGTAAGTTAAAGCACATCTGGTGGTTGATATTTACAAAAACATTGGATAGGATTTGAGCAACTCAATATATATATATATATATATATATATATATATATATATATATATATATATATATATATATATATATATATATATATATATATATATATATATATATATATATATATATATATATATATATATATATAAAACTGCTGTTCTTAGGTTATAATAATATTAAACCTAAGACATTTTTAGAAAACACACTACATTGTCAATAACTGTTTTTATGAAAGATAAATATATCTGTAAAAATGTTAATTGCATGGCCAATTAAAATTTTTAATGGTATTGTTAACCTTCAAATTATTTTTAGTTTTTAAGAACTGGCATAGGTCAGGCTGATGGTACCTGATGCGACGAGTCCACCGGACGAGTTTTATTTCGGGTTTTTCTGTTGGTTGATAATACCCAGTAGTTGGTGATTAATTTTTAAAATATTTATTCACGTTTTAGTCAATGCTAATTGAATGACTGACTGGTTAGTGCTAATGTTTACTTCGGTTTATATAAATCATCACCAAGAACGTCACTTATGACTTGCGAAGGCACCAAATCATGTCTCCTTATTAAAAGTTGAAATAAAACTTACAGTAGTAAAGTGCAAAAAATAGCCATCTTGGAACAATTATACTAAGTATGCCATCTAATCGATATATACGCAATAAATAATGTTTCGAAAACTTCAACTTGGCATACTAAGTACAATTGTTCCAAAACTACTATTTTTTTTATCAAAAGCCAAAGTCAAACTTGACTCTTAGGATGACAGACAGACAGACCTACACGTATGCCGATAATTTTCCGCCATATTTTTTTTCAACAAATTTCGTTTGGTTAAGATGAAATATTGAGCATAAATTGTTCCAAGATGGCTGTTTTTCACTTTTTTATGTCTACTTTCTAGTAAAATTAATAAATAACACAAGTCAACAAATTTAAATTTTTGTAAAGTAACATTGGTGAAAATAGGTTTGTTTGAAGTATTTTAGAGTCCTTAATCCGAAAATGATAAGCTAATTACTGTAACACGTACATTTTTTTTGTTATAGGGAGAAAAAAAAGACGACATATTTAACAATCTAATATATTTATTTAATATAAACATATAAAACATGTGGAATCCATGCAAAAACATTAGTAAAGATTGGTTGGTATGTGAATAAAAAATATATTGCACGAGATATGATACAGTATCTGTGAGAGTAGGCCAACAAAAGAATACTACAGTAAAAAGGGTTGGCCTCATAGAAGTTCTTTTGAACCTGGTACTTCAAACATTAAATATGTACAAAAAACAGCAATACTTTGTAAAATCCCCTTGAAGTCTTAGCAAGATACCTATGACTTTTAATACTCCACATAGTGGAGTAAAATTTGGAAGAAAAGTCGCTTAGTGGGATTCTTTAATAAGGTAATCGTGTACACGAAATCACTTTTTACGACATTTTTTAGTGAGCTTTTTTATATCGAAAAAACCCAAAAAAAATCGGTTTTCAATAAAACACGTATTTTAACTTCTCCACTGCTCTATCTTTAATAATATTCATGCTATCAAGTTAATTTTTTTTTAGATTAAAGTAGACACAATAGCGCTTCAAACAACGTCCCACTTGAAGCTGATATTTTTTTGTTAAATTTTTAAAATAGTACGAAACTCAAAATTGTTATTTTTAGTAGCGTAATTTTAGGCAATCGAGAAAAAAGTTTATTATTGAAAATTTATACATACATGCTTCGTACAAATTGTTGCTAATGTTTAAAAAAGTTTTTAAAACAAAAATTTTTAGATTCCTTTTATAGTATTGAGTCAGTGATATTTTTTTAACGGCCAAAGTCATATTTTTGCGCGCTTGGCTTAGCGAGCCGGCCGACTACAAAGATCTTACGGTCCGGTGGAATGTATACGTAGTTAAAGTTGTATCAACAGGTTTAAACGCAGATCTAAGGGCTGCTTAAGTTGTTTAGAAAAGAAAAAATTTTAAATATCCAAAACAGGTGGGTAGATTTTTAAACCCATACAAAAATATCAATCGTTGTTATTAATTACCCACCTAATTAGTAGGTTTATTCAACTTTTTTTTATTGGTTGCTGGTAAAGAAAACCACCCACGGGATTCGTTATTTTTTTAATTATACATTCAAAACTTCATTATTTTTGAATCATTTTTAGCAACAAAAAATTCCGGATGCTTTGTGTCTTTTAATTAAATTTGAGAAATATAGTACATATGTACATTAAATATAAACTAAGGCTTCGTTAAAGGTATTTTTTAAAAAGGAATATATAATTCTTTTTATCCATATAAAGAGATGATACGAAGCTATTCTTTGACATGTCTGAATGCTGCTTGAATAAGCAATGTTGCAGACTTTTTGTAATAATTTGTTATTATTGAAGGTTGTTTTTTATATAAAATAACCAGAACTAACAAACAACAACTTTCAAACTATGATCTAGTTCTGGTTAGTTCCGGTTAGGTTTTCCTCGTTAAATTGTATTTTTTTTATTATAAATGCGCCGTTCTGTCGGTCATGATTAGTGCTGGTTAGTTAAAGCGGCTTTTTATTTTCCCTAATTATATTTGTAACTGGCTTGAAATTCAAATATTTTTGATTTAATGAAAATTATCCTTATGGTAACGGCAAAGTTTTTTATTATAATTTAATAATATTTCCGTTTAGCAACACTGTAAACGTCTTGAAGCGATACATGAATTTATTACATGTAAATCGTAAATAGTTAAAATAAAATGTCAAATAATGACCAATTTTTAGAATTTTTATTGCGATTTTCTTGGTGAAAACTACATCATCTGCATTTTTTGCCTTAAATAATAATACTTAAAGAATATTTTACATTGCAAATTTAAAAATCGTCCAATTTAGGCGCTTCATTAGTAGCATTTTACGTAAATTGAATCCATTTCTGCCTTAAAATCTTTAATAATGATATTGCAGGAACGAAATTTACACTCCTTAAACATTTTAGTTCTTCTTTCACACAAGTACATGTTGAAATTCAATTTTGGGTTGACATAAAGCCATTGCACTACGTATTATGGCAGCAGCTCTTAATAAAGGTTAAATTTTGGACATTTCTTCAGGAAGTAAAAGATCATCTGAACATCACTACCAATACTGCAGAAAAGGTAGATATTGTCGAACATTTTCGGGTAGGTTTTCCTATTTTTGTGCGATTTTATGTTTCTTTCAGAGATGTAGTGGCTGTAACATAATTTATGATATTTCTCATCAAACGCAAATAAATCTTTATAGCACGTAATTTAGATATCATATTAATGTCGTTTCTATTCCTAGCAGCTTTATTACTTTTTTGATAGGTAGCTTTTCTACTACTAAAGATTCAGTACTATGTAAAATAAATACCCTAAACAGGATTTATAAGGATAAAATTAAATTCGTATTTGTTTCAGTACAAAATATAAACTAATATAAAGGTACCAACTATACTATGAAGGTACCTAATAATATTTAAATTACTTGTTTAAATAGATTTTTATATAACTTTTCTTCTTTTTTATTTTTACTATTGCTGCAAAAAAAACACATTTGTCTAATATTAAAACTATCGCATTTAAGTTTTTGAAGGACCGCGCGGCGCCACTGTCTGATTGCAAATTATGATAATAGTTTTGAGAATCTGTGTAAGTTTTACGACAGTCTTTATGATATTTTATTTTAATTTCGCCATTTAAAATATCATTTTTTTGACAAATTGTCCTGCCTTTTTTCAGCACTTAATAGTAATGATAACAACCCTTGTATTCTAGGTCAGCGTTTCTCAACCTTTTTGGCCCGCGGACCAAAATTTAGTTATTATTGTTTTTTTAATAAGTAAATTTTTTCGCGGATCGAAAATTGTCCGCGGACCAGTAAATTTCTCCGCGGACCACTTGTGCCATGGTGGTCCGCCGGACCAGCGGTTGAGAATAGCTGTTCTAGGTCTTTGTAAAACAGATTTGTATCCATCATACACAATTTTCTTACAAATAATTCGCTTCATTGTTTTAAAATTTTAAATACATACAGCACACTCTAAATTTCGACAACCACCACTACTAATGTATTACTTAACTACGCAGCTATCCGCATGCGGGGCTATTGGGTCCCGATAATACTTTTTACGTCTGAAAAAATCGCTGTTGCCAAACGATACGCTCTAGAAAAATTTTTTTCAAAAACTTTTGTTATTATTTGGCTATATTTTCTTCGCTGCATGTATGAAAATATTTTCAAAAATAAAAAAGTTTATCGATTGGTGAAAATTTCAATACCAAAATATTTATTTTTAGTTTATATGATTTTTAGAGAATGAAAGTGGAATTGTGCCCAAACTGTTTATAGGGTTAAAAGCGCTACAGTGTGGGCTTTAATTTGACACAAAAAATTTCGGTATCTTTGATAGTTTTAAAGTTATGGCGGTGGAAACAAAAAATCAATTTTTTTATAAGTTAAAAAAATCACTTTTTATTAATTTAAAAAGTTCGAGACCCAAAAAAATGTCGTAAAATACGATTTCATGTGCCCGGTGACATACTCAAAGAAACCTAACAGGTTTGATCTGGTTCTACGCCAAAAAAAAAAAACGACACGATAGACTTACGGAATCGCTCCGCTAACAGATATCTCACTGATACTGTTCATATTTAACTCGATTTAATATGGTTGCTAAGTTGTCATATGTTTATTTCATTGACACTGAATGGGCTAAAAGAATAGATGGTTTTGTGTTTCCATTATGAAGCAGGACTGCTTTTAGGCTGTATTTCGACGAATCTATGAATAAACGCCACTCGCTAAGATTATGTTCCATATTAAGCTCAATCATTAAACCATCAATACCACAACAGACACATAGCGACCCTTCCATTAAAAAAAAACTTGATGTTACATTCCGTTTTCGGCAAGGTAAAACACTTGCTTTTTTATCTAACAAGTTTCATTGTTGAAGTCTGGAACCAAGAAGTTCCGATTTTTGTTTTGACAATCCTAGGTCACGTACCAAGTCATTTAATTCATTCTGAGTTATAAGTGAGGTTCACTGGTAGTTGGTATAAATGTTGAGTCACAACTGGTGTTCTCAGGAAGTTGTTGATTAGATTCTGATGAAGAATAAAAATCACCGGGAAACACGATGTCCAGGTTTAAAGGCGTTATCGGTACCGGTAGTTCCTGGCAATGAGGAACTGGCCTTAGCGCAGAAGGTAAATTTGAATACTCTACTTTGTCTTTCACTTACATAGGTTTTCGCGTAAAATGCATTTAAAATCATTAAGGTATACTCGAGCGCTCTCGATAAGATATACCCTGAGGCTCTCAATAAGGTGTACTTAAGGACTCCCTATGAATCTTATGTCAAAATCTACTACCAGAAGTCAATTTTCAGCTAAAAATTATAAATTAAAGCGAAAGTGGCCGTCTTGATGTTATTTGAAGATTTATTAGAAAGAAATATGTTTCATTGCGCTGCAATAAGGAATAATCCTAACATGTTGTTTCAGGTTTAAAGAGCATGTCTTAGCAAATTAAGAATAAGTGTAGCTGTACAGGGTGCTTACTTTGAACACATACCTTAGTTAAATTTACGCATAGCAGTTTTTTGTTATTCTACTAATAATCATAAAGTTTCTACTTTGCTGTATGGTTTTATTGTTTTTTTTTTTTGTTAAAATAAATTAACTTTTTTTTACTTTTAATTTATAATTTTCAGCTGAAAATTGACTTCTGGTAGTAGATTTTAACAATTATTCATAGGGAGTTCTTAAGTACACCTTATTGAGAGCCCCAGGGTATATCTTATCGAGAGCGCTTGAGTATACCTTAATGATTTTAAATGCATTTTACGCGAAAACCGCTAGTCCTATTAATAAAGATAAAGTATACCTTTTTTCCATAGAAAACTCAGGGAAATCTACCAGTAAGGTCAAAATGTTAAATATGGCAACACTGCAAAAATTTTGAAGTTTTTTACAAATTTGATAGTCCGGACCGGGTATAGTCATATAATTCATTCTGAGTTATAAGTGAGGTTCACTGGTAGTTGGTAAAATGTTGTGTCACAACTGGTGTTCTCAGAAAGTTGTTGATTAGATTCTGATGAAGAATAAAAATCACCGGGAAACACGATGTCCAGGTTTAAAGGCGTTATCGGTACCGGTAGTTCCTATCAATGAGGAACTGGCCTTAGCGCAGAAGGCAAATTTGAATACTCTACTTTGTCTTTCACTTACATGGTCAGTAGATTCTCTCCACATCATAGGAACAGCAAACGGCAAGTTGCGATACATCCACTGCACTAAATTTAAGTGACAAATCACACAATAAACATGAGGAGCCCAACTTTTATCTTGATCCCCAATTTGGCACTTAAAATATAAAAAATAGGCTTTTTTGACTTTCTTAAATATAGATCCAGCTTGGGACTTTATAATAAATCGTCCACATATGTAACAAAACTTATCGGCTGGATTTTTGCAACATCGACGACTCGAACTTGCCATTTTATATCAAAATCGACTTAAACACTTGATTGTACTGTGAACGAGACAGAAACCAATTAAACTGCAGAAAACAATAAACTCTTAAAGGCTCGTACAATACTGTGAAAATAATCCCTCCGCGGTTTTGTTGTCCTTGTCAGTCCTAAGGCAGGTAAAAATGATTTTAAAGATTGCATTATATAAAAGAAAAGAAGGTACTTGAAAATGGGAGGTGCTAGGCTATTTCTGAGAAAAAGTGTTTTAATAACTTCCTAAATAAAACGCAAAATAAGCATTCTCATCGATGTTACAAAAATTATGTCGACTTGTGTAATCAGTTATAGCGTTGATTGAGTAGTGTTTTGGGAAGATGCCTAATGCCTATGAAAACAAACGTGGCTCGCGACAAAAATTATTTCTATCTTTCTTAAACCAATGCAAATAGCATCTTTCATCCTTTTTGAGTGAGGACTGATGCCGAGTGATTCCGAAAAAAGCGTGATCGATTGGTGCTGCCCCAATAAAATTTACGGCGTTTGTGTAAACAACGGCCGAATTTAAGTGGTGGCCTGGGTTTTAAAATTTTTATTAAAGACATAAAATAGAATCGGGTTTTTGTCGCTACACACTGCGTTGCCAGATCTAAAGAAATTTCTTACCCTTTACGGGATATTGACCATGTATAATTATTGTGTGCTTAGATACATTTTTTATTTAATTATTTTCAGTTTGAGAAGAAAAGACTGATAAATTTAAAAGCTATTTTTTAATTATGATTACCGTTGATTGGGTTCAGCCACAGCCCTACTTCACTTAACAAGCCGTGAACAACCACTTAGCAACGCCGCAACCATGAGATTCAGATCGGTTTCTGGCGAGCGCGATGGGCCGTAATCTGGGTATCGAGGCGCTTATTTTAAATTCATTTAAGGCTCGATTCAAAGATCGCGTAAATAGTATTGATATTTCCATTAAAATAATTAAATCAGTATAATAGTGAAAAAATGAATATTTATATATAATATTTAAACTCTAAAACAAATTAATTTATGTGCATGGGTCGAGGCATAAGAATATGATGCTGTTGTAAAAGCAAACAAGTGTAATTTAACATTTAGTTAGTAATTTGTACTTAGTTTGAGTTTTGTTTATTTATTTATTGAATGTGTCTAGTTTCCTTTTCTTGTTTTTTGACTCAGCCTTTTCCGATTTTTCTGTGGCATTTTTGTTATTTCTTTTTTTACACAATTATTTAAAAGAATGTTTGAAAAATAGAGCCCATCATAATGAACATATTTTTTTTGTTCTCATTTACCACAAATACATTGCGAGCATAAATCATTAAAGCCTTCATGTTGTCTAGTTCTTAAGTTAAGTTATACACAGGATAGCTTTTGATTTACCATTTTTATTAAGTCACTCTCAGTAGCAGGGTCATTAATAATTTTCTCAAAAATCGCGCACATATGGAACAGAACGTCTTTAACAATTTTTGTAAGGGCCTTTAAACCGCCACGTTATAGACAATCAAAGTATTCGTCGTAAATTAGGTTTCCTTACTTTCCACAAGAAAAAACACAAATGTTACATTTATTATATTTTTACAATTTTGTGGGCAGCATAACCGGCTATATAAATTTGTACCGATTTGTCAATTTCATATTCATTTAGGTATTCAGTTTCAAGTAAAAACAAAAAATTTTCAGTGTAATTATTTTAATCAATCAAGATCATTTCCCTGGATACAGCTGTCTCCCTGTTTTTTAATCTCAGCTAAAGAGAAATTACCATCCTCAGCGCTTCTAAATATATGTTTGCGTCAATTTTTTCTCAGCATTAAAAATATCATCAAAGCTAACATTGTAATTACAACCTGCGAGAAGTCTGTATTTACCAAATCTTTTTCTAACTTTTCGGTAGTAAATTTACCTGGTAAAATATATGACCCAAATCAAATTTTGAAAATGATAATTAATTATTTCTAGTAAAACAGATATAGGTACTATGGCAAAAGTGCAGAATAGGTGTCGTTTGTAAGGCGACCATTATTGTTTTCAAGTTTCACAAGCTTCAACCCAGGTAACAAATTTTTAGCAAAAAATTAACAGAGAAATGATCAATTTGGGAATGGGATCACAAAACTCGTTTCTTTTTACTTTACCCCTTAAAGTACTAGTATTACTGACAATATCCCACCAATGTCTGATAACTTCAAGAAGAATGCTGTGTCTTTAAAACCAAAGTCATTTAAAGCTGCGATTGTTGAAAAATTACATATATTATCCGCAATAAAAACTTTTTGACGCTCAAATTGTTGGGATAAACTATTTTATGGTTAAGTTTAAAAGATTTTTTTACAACGGGTCCTTCTCCTGCTCATACATACTCTTAACGTCATTATATTTTGCATGTCTAATCACATCGAAATAGTCAAAATCTGGATAAACAAAGGTTTATCTAAGTTTTTTAAGTTTCGCCAGTTATTAATTATGTTTTTAAATAAATGCACAAAATCAAAGCTAGTAAGTAAATATTTTGCTTTCTGGTAGATCAGGGTTGGGGAAAGAAGTTAAATTTTTGCTTGTTATATTAGAAAACATGGATCAGGTTAATTCTGTGGTTGTCAGTTATGATATCTAGAACTTGAAACCCATTTTTGGATCAATGAAATTACATTTTTAGTAATAGAAAAATAATAATAATAACAGTAACTAAATAGTATCTAATAAGCAGGCAGCCAGGTACCTATGCAACGCAATAACAAAAACCAAAACGAACGACAAAATTCCAAAATTATATCCAAATATTTAGGTTTTTAATTAATTTTGTTAGTTTTTAAAAAAAACTAAAAAAATTCAAAAAAAAAGCCAAAAATTTTAAAAAAATTTAATTTTTAATTTATTTTTAAAAAACCCCCCAAAAATTGGTTATTTCCCGTTTTATTTAAATTTTAAAGGCACTTTTCCCCCGGGATTTTTGTTTTTAGCAATGGCAAAAAAATTCCCGGTATAAAATTTCCCCGAAATTTTAAGGTTTAGTTTTACAACAAATTTTTTTAAAAAACGTTTATTTCCAAAAAAATCAAAAATTTAAATAAATCTTCAAAAAAACCCTTTATTATATTGAAGAAGTTCCAATTTTTTTATTTTAATAAAGGGTGTGGTTCAGCTCTAGGTACAGGGTGACCCGCCTAAAAGTCCCTCCTTTAACTTTTTGGTTTTAATAGCTATGTGCCTATATTTTTTGAAAAAATATTAAGAAAAAAAGATTTAACTTACCTTAACGGTACAGCACAGTGTCTCCAAAAGTAATTCTTTCTTGAGCTGTTGGTTTAGTGGGAATAAAGAATAAAAGGACTAATTACTAGTTTCCTTGTGTATCTTTTTATTTTTTGGGACGTATTTTTAGCCCAACAGTGGCAAAAAATAAAAAGGTTCACAAAGAAACTAGTCCTTTATTTTCACTAAACCAACACTCCAAAAATTAAAAGTGCATAGGTTGCTAACGCCAACATCATTTACCTAGTTTTTTCTTTAAATCAAATTTTGTTTAAGAAAACATATTTATTAAAACAATTGAAATTTATAAATAACGAAAACTTTATTCTTTATTAAAAATATTTTCTCTATACAACTATATAAAACATATAAATATGTAATAAAAATACCTAATAATAAAACCTCGAATAAATATAACATGACAAAACTAAATTTAAGTAAATATAATTATTGGAGTATTGAAGTGAAATAAGTATTTAAAATAAAAAATACATGATATTTCGACTTATTTAATATTTCTATTTGTTTTAAGAATCTGGGAAATTAATTTTTCTGTTAGTTTTTAGCTCTTATCTAACAAAAAAATGGTCAAAGTCTGAATATTATTTGCTTATTAAAATTGAATTAATAATTTTAAAATTTACATAGGCTTTTAAACTCTTTTGTTTTATACAGGATTGCAGGATGATTCAAATTCGTGTCGAAGTATGGGGATCTCGGTATCCACAGAAGATACAGGGTCGGTTAAGTAAATGGGAGCAAAGTTGCGCAAATTTATGACCAATAAAATGCCTCTCTGAAATTTAAAAAAATCCGTACACTTCGAGAATTAACCGGACGAAACAGAAATTTTGTAAAATCGTTTTATTTTTTCCTGTGCTTAATTCAAGAAATATTTAAAATTAAATGACCCTTTTTTATAAAACTCTTTCCCCCCTTTAAGTTAGTATTATCAAATTTAAAATCTGACGTTTCGTCTTTGAGCGTCATAAAAACAAAAAACGTGTAATTTTAAATCTAATAAAAACACAAAATCTTATAAAAAGAATGTGTTAACAAAATTCGAAACGGGCTTTTTCTTTTAAGTTACAAATAAAAGCATGGGTATTTTTAAAAGCTCAAAACACCCTGTATCTTAAAAAGTAATCGCGTGCATGTGTGGTAATTTAAGAAGTTAAAATATTAATTTTTCTATGGGGCTTTTCGTAAGTTTTACTGCCTAATTTTTTTGTATTTGCTAAACTTTCAATTTCCCATCGTAATGTTCGAAACACTTTTATATTAATAAAAATATCAACAATATACAATTTGTGATTCTTGCATGAATTTTACCAATTACCGTAAACGCCTTCTATATTCAATAATAATTGTTCCCCAATTGTACTTTTTATCCCAAATTCACATTTATGTTTATCAAAAATTGCATTAAAATGTTTAAGCATAAACATTGTGACATTGCTCAGAATTTCACTTGATCTTTTTAGATAATCAATGGAATCTTTAGTTCCATAGTCTTTTGCCAGTAAAAGAATTTCATGAGAATGAACAAGGGGTTCAGTTTCACAACATCTGACAACGTCGGTCTTTCGATGCTAGGTTACGTTTACGAGGCATACGCGTTGGTTTACAAAAATTTTACAGAAATTTTTTTTATATTTCTTTAAATAAATCAATAAATCATTATTTAGTTTATGTTATTCCTAAACAGATGGTCGATGCTAGAGCTCGAAGCGACTAAAACATTTGTCGGTCTTTTTACTTCCCATAAGCTTATGTATCTTCCCCAAAACACTACTCAATCAACGGTTATAGTATATAGTATATAGTTTATATTCAATATTCAATATTTAAAAGGGCATTCTTGGTACTACTGGTTTTTTTCTACGGTGGGCATTTTTTCCTAAATTCCAAATAGTCTTTCTCTTGGGGCCAATGGCATAGATAAAAGTTTAAAAATTCTAGCTCCGTCAGTGACTTAAGTTCCGATTTAAAAAAAATCGATAACAACATCATATTCCAAATATGGAATATATGGTATACATTTCTTTCATTTCATAGAAAAAAAATACGGGTGCAAGGATTTTTCAAAAAATAACTTGTATTTGATTTACTGAAATTATCCCAACTTACCGCCTAGCACTGCATAATAATAAAAAAAATTAAAATAAAAGTAACATTTGTAACGTCATTAGGTATTATACTTTTTAAACGTATATAGCCTTAAACTTTAATTTTCTAAAATGCCTTAGTTTGCTCTAAATCAGCAAAAAAAAACTATTAAATATATATTTTTTCAAACTTCAATAACTTTTATTAAAAAAGGGTGTTATATAATTAATTACATTTAAAAAAAATACAGAACCTTTCTATTATATGTATGTATATATAAAATTATTCTAATTGACAAGTCAAATAAGTTGTGACAACGGACTACAAAGAATTTGACCGGAGCATCGCGAGAAGGCGCATTCCGCAGGGGTCAAATTGCTGCTGCCTAGAGTGCGTGCCACAATCTTAACCACCGACTGATTGGATTCCAAGGCAAATGCCTATTTGCCAATTGTTAAACGATTTTATTGTTCATTTAAACGGTTTTTGCAGTAAAGTTTTGTTTCAGAAGCATTTATTATTATTATTATTATTATTTAAAAGATAATTTATTACTTTTTTTTATAATATTTTTTTGTTTGCCTAAAGGTCATAAAAAATGATGTAGAATAAATAAAATATGTATCTTCGCCTTTCATTGTAACTAGTGATGAAAAAATTGGAAATATTGAAAATCTAGAAATAAAAACTACAAAATTAAAAAAACTAAACATTTAATGAAAGTTTATCATAGATAATACCATAAATGGTCAGATTTGGCCGGATATTCATGAAAGCGTAGCTCGAGTGATTTTGAGAAACGAGGTAAGTTTTCGAAGTATTTAAAACCAGACAAAAAATATCTAAATCTAAGTACGAATGAAAATGAAATGCGCGAATGAAACAAAGTTAAAAGCAAACTAATAATTAATCAACAATATAAAATACATACAGAGGCTACTGAGGTAACAATGCACCACACGATTGATAAAATCGTAAACTTACCGATTTTTTTAGCCAGTAACTTTCCCTTCTATCCGATAGCAAATTTCAATTTTTCACATTTTAAATAAGGTTATTTAAACATGAGTGGATTTGTGATTCAAAAGTTAAAACGCAAAACACATTAATGTAAAGAAAAATTTAAGCATTAAAACTACAAAAAAACAGTGAAATTTTAAAAAATATAATTACACACGACCACGAAACACAAGCTGTGCAACTTGATCAAGAGGCATATCTTTATCGATATCATCCACACTTTGAATATTGTATTCAGCATCAATGCCGTCTTTATGGAAGTGCAATTCAACTTCTTCTAAAGCAAGCAATAACACAGCCCAACAAAATAAAATTTTGATGCCGAAGAATTTACAACTGATTTTAAATAAGTTTGACGCGCTGATTTCAAAAATGTCTTCCAATTTTTCGTAGCAGCTCTAGTTTTTTGGTAATCGATTATACAGTATAAAAAAGCTAAAAATAATGACAAAATATTTTTACTGCTCAAAACCAAAACCTTGCGGCCGGCTAAATTCAAATTAAATTACCTTAATTTAGGTACTTGGAGATCCTCATGATCGTAAAACCCAAATTTCGGATACCTGCCGAACCCTCCCGACCGAACTTCGCTACCTGGGTTGTTACTTTATGTATACTTATACACTTACACGGTTCATTTTACTGTTAGTTTTTATAAGTATTAAGTGAAATTGTGATATCAGTTGGTAGTTCATTGTGGTCAGTGCTGTGTCGAAACAAAATAATTTAACTTATGGCATCTACAAGTAGACGTGGTTGCTTAAATCAACCTGACGTTTTCTGTTATTTATGTGGTGAATATACTTTTAAAGAAAACAGAAAACCGATTTCCGACTTTGTAAAAAGAACTTATCTTGCCTATTTTTGGCGTCCACTTGGGGACCAGGATAAATCTTGGGCTCCACATTTGTATGTAAAACATGCGTTGAACATTTGCGGCAATGGTTAATGGGAAAGAGGAACTGCCCTAAAGTTTGGAGTACCAAAGATTTGGAGAGAAGGAAAAACCATTACGATGATTATTATTTTTGTAGTATCAATATTAAAGGCATTAATCGTAAGAATAAACAAAAATTGACATATCCTGACTTAGATTCAGCAAGGAGGCCAGCACCACATTCTGAAGAAATACCCATTACAACATTCAGTAGTCTTCCTACACTCCCAGAAGATGACACAGAAACTTCAACGTCTGAAGTACCCAACGTTTCAATCAACAAGAACTAAATGATCTTATTAAAGACCTAATTCTATCCAAGGAGGCTTTTGAATTACTTGCCTCTAGATTAAAAGAAAAGAATCTGCTAGATCCAGGTACTAGCATTACATTTTACCGTAAAAGAGATAGAGACTTGCTGCCCTTGTTCTCTCAAGAAAATAACTTGGTTTTCTGTAACGATATAAGAGGCCTACTGGAAAAATGGGTTTATCAAAATACACACCAGATGAATGGCGCCTTTTTATTGACAGTTCAAAGCGTAATTTAAAATGTGTTATTTTACACAACGGTAATAAATTTGGATCAATACCCATTGGTCATTCTACTACTTTAAAAAAGGAATACCAAACAATATCACCAGTCCTGAAAAAAATTAAATATGAAGAAATCATGGGTGATTTGTGTGGATTTAAAAATGGTAAACTTTCTCCTTGGACAGCAAAGCGGATATACCAAATATCCTTGTTTTTTATGTCTTTGGGACAGCAGGGCAAAAAATCAGCATTGGGATAAAAAAGATTGTCCTTCGAGAAATGTCATAATTCAAGGAAAACAAAACGTATTCAACGAACATTTAGTTGCAAGAGCAAAAATAATATTGCCACCTTTGCAGTTGGGGTTTATGAAGCAATTCGTTAAAACTTTAGATCAAGATGGACAATGTTTTAGATACTTGTCACATGCATTTCCTGGAATAAGCACAGAAAAACTGAAAGCTGGAATATTTGATGGTCCTCAGATAAGACAGCTTGTTAAAGATCCAGAATTCACAAAATCGATGAACGAAGTTGAAATAAATCTTGGTGTTCGTTTGTTGAAGAAAAAAATTTTTTGAAATTATAAGGCAGAGAATTACATAGAACTAGTAGAAAATATGCTTTCAAAATTTAATTTATTGGCTGAACATGAGCATTAAACTTATTACCTCCACAGTCCAGATGGGTTTTCCCGAAAACTTAGGCGACTTCAGTGAAGAAGGGGAGAAGATTATCAGGATAAAACCATGGAAACTCGTTATCAAGGAAGATGGGATTGTCATTTGATGGCCGACTATTGTTGGAGCCCCCAGCGAGATTGTTCTGAAGGCTCACTGCTAGAAAGGCGTAAAAAAGAAAATTTTTGGTGATGAGTAAGAAGTTGTATTTTTTGTGTTATTAGGTGCTTTCTTTTTTTGTATGTGTATATATTTTTATGAATATAATGTAAATAAATAGCCTAATTAAACTTTTTGTTGTTGGTAAAACTAATAGTAATATCTTCAAATCTATAGAATTTAAAAAATGTCTCATTCTATAAGAGGCTATCTTAAAAACTAGAGCAGGTACGAAAAAAAGAAAGATATTTCTGAAATCAGCGCATCAAAAATATAAAAATTCAGTTCTTACTTCTCCGGCACCAAAATGACTGTTGGGCTGTGTAATCGGTGAATCCCCGAGATCGAGATTTGATTATTTGTAATCGTAATAATATACGTACTTTTTCGGAAATTATTTTTCTAGTGTAAAATTTGTACTGCAGTATAAACATATAAAAAAATCTTTGTTTTGATGGTTAAAAACGCATTCTTATTTTTTTCCGATATTTCCAAAATTTTCAATATTTCCAATATTTCCGGAACACGTTCGGATATTTTCAATATTTCCATTTTCATGAAAACATTTCCACGAGAAATATTTTCATTTACATTAATAATTGTAACTAAAGGATATAATGTGAAGTGGTCAGGTGCCAAAATCATATTCAGAGCACAGAATACACAAAAGAAGAACTGAAGTTAATTTAAGCAGTCAAGTTGGCTTAATACAAAGGGATACTGGGTTGATGGAAAACCGATTCATTCTGTTTTCCCGCAGATTTATATAAAGTAAAATAATAATATAAACGCACTTACTGGTGGTAAGATTAGTTAGTTTGTATTTTTCATTTGCACCGTTAGCAAGTGTTAGCTGGAATATATATAATTATCTGCATTTTAAATTGTGCGTTGCCAAATTTTAAAAGTGTTTAGTTAAACCCAGTAAGTCCGATTTAAAGAAGAAAAGGCCAGGAACGTCATACCAAAAGAGTCCGCGATTAAGCCTTTCTCACTCTACGCTCCACCCATACGTTGTTAAATTTGAAACAGTGCGACGAGAACAGAAATAATTTTGTGAGAGAGAATAACGCATGCTGATGACGCTGGTAGCCTTTTCAACTTTAAATCGGACAATAGTAAAGTAGTAAAAACGCATCAATATAGTCTGCTGTGCACGAAACTGTTTAAATAAAGATACACGTGCAACCTGGGACGTCAGACTGACAGCAAGCTCGTGAGTACGCATTACCAGTAGCAATCCTTTGTTTAACTGCCATTAATTGTGCCTTTTATTGATTTAAAAAGATTAATTTTGTGAAAAATTCGAAATTTCTGGGGCTTCAAGCCTGATATCCAGATTTTCCACCGACAAAGCCCGGGAAAGCTTATGTTGCGATATCGGTTTGTGTGACTGGAAAGGGAAAAGGTGGCAAATTGTTTTTAAGAGAGACAAAAAGAAAGAAAGAAAGAAATGAAAATAAAGAAAATGCAGCATAACATGTTGCAACCTGTAAGATTAGATAGAAGTCATTTAACTAGATATGTGTAGATCTCCTATTTCTTGTTACCTAAGAAGTCGTTAGATATACTTTTAAATAGGGGGGCCTTTTTCTTTTGGGAAAAAATGTTAATTTAAAAATTTTAAAAGTCTCAAATTTCGGCAAAAAAAAAATTTCCCTTTTTTCAAAACCCCCTTTTTAATGCAAAATTTTCTTTTTAAAAAAGCGAAACTTTCCCCTTCTCAACAAGGCTTAAAAAAAAATGGAAAGGTTAAATGGGTTTTTTAAAAATTTTTGATTTTTACCGGTTCGACAAAAACGGGTCAGTCGGTTTTTTTCAGGGGGGATTTTCCCTTGCAGGACAGTGCAGTTAGTAACGCCAGGGTGTTTATTCGAAAGCGCCGCACATTGAAAAATTTAGGATACCTTGAATTTCTTCGAGGATATTTTGTCATTCAAATAATTTTTGCGTCCCAGGCGCTTCTGTTTCAGAAGATTCAGGGGGAGCGAAAAATAATTTGCTTCATCCAATTTGGTGTTTTAAAATTATTTACACATTAAATAAAAATATAAGCATACTCTGGTGGTTCTTCAGTAATAAAAATCCTTCTATTCATTGGTATCCTTTTAACAACGCATTCAGATAACTAAAACATTACAGACATTCTATTTAGTAAATCTCGTAAAATTTGATCATTTTATTGTAATATTATTGGTTGGTTCAGAGCAGGTTGTTTGTCTATTTGGCGTGCACCATAATGTTAATCTTTAAAATCTTGTTAATTACGGTCCTCATCATGAAAGATATAACTGATATGCATTCATTTATCGGACTTGCTAATTCATTCTAGAAATAGGCGGTTTGGTGAACAGTTTTCTAATCGTAAATGTGCCTAATAAACGACAGCCATTATACATGTTAACAAGCTTCATCAAATGAAAGCATGAAACGAAGTGGAGGTTCAAAGACCAATGACAGTGGGAGGTCTGAGGCAGTGAAAAGAATGTGCTGCTCATATTAAGAGAAGATCTGGTTTCCTCTATGAAAACTTGCTATCTCTTTGTTATATGTGAGAACAGAGATGATTTGGAAACATTTTGAGGGACTATTTATTGTATTATCCACCAGTACAACAGGATTTCTGAGCACTTCTTCTCACAGGATTTCTTACGTGTTGCATTCTTAATGACTTGGCCACCTTCACTCTTCTGAATCTCCCAGCTACTGATGCCATTCTTTTTTATAAATGGTTTACTGTCAAGAAATGCAGTGAAATTTCCACAAAAATCCACCAATACCACGGGCTGAAGAAGAGATCATATCATGAATTGCTTTGAAGATCGCTTTCAACACCAAGTTCTCGTTAAACGTTTGGAGTGGGAATTGTATGTGATTTCCCTAGTCTGGACCGGTATTTCTGCCAGGAAGACTCGCTACCGGCGAGGTATACCGCAACTTTTTGGAACAAACCCTACCTCAGTGGTTTCTGGAGGATGTACCGTACTGGTTACAAGAAATGCTATGTGGTTTATATGTACGACCGCGGTGCACCAGCGCATATGGGGCCACCATTAGACCTTTTCTCAGTGAAGATGGAGCACTAGGCTTTATTTTTAGAGGCTAGAAGAAACTTTAATTACACAGTTTAAGTATTTTTACTGAACCGTCAGAATTGGTTTATCAGAGATAAAACACAAGAGCATTGAAAATATGTGTTTTAAAAAATGAATGTTTTTTTCTTTAATGGAAACACCCTGTATATTATTATTTTTATTTATTTACTCTGATTTCAAATTATTGTCTATTGTATGTTTTCTACCGTTTAACCAGAATTTCACTACAATATATATATATATATATATATATATATATATATATATATATATATATATATATATATATATAAAGATTCTTTTGATTCTTGAGATTCCGGTCCAGGGCTGAAATAAAGCTCTTACACTAAACATGACTTTCGGAAATTTATTTTCCTTTTCAAGGGTGCAAAGTGGGTTTTTCTTAGGCTAGAGTCTTTATAAAGACATAATCAATTTATTGTTTTACATCTTAGTACTCATAATTTTTTAATTTAAAATTTTTTAACATTTATACATCCTGGTGTTTTCTAGAACATCTTGAAACATACTGTTTACTGTAGAGTATGTTTCAAGATGTTCAAAAAGCACCAGGATGTATAAATGGTAAAAAATTGCAAAAAATTGAGTACTAGATGGCAAGGCAATGGGTGATTATGTTTCTTATAAAGACTCTAGCCTTAACTCGCTGCACCCTTGAAAAATTTCAGCTCGGCGTTTGTAAAAAGAAGTTTTACTTCCCCAAGAATTTAGAATCTTTGTATTCAACTAGTCGGTCAAGACTACCCTTCCACTTTATATATATATATATATATATATATATATATATATATATATACATATATACATATATACACATATATACATATATACATATATGCATATATACATATATATAATAATAATATGTAATAATAATAATAATAATATAATAATAATAATAATAATAATAATAATAATAATAATAATAATAATAATAATAATAATAATAATAATAATAATAATATGTATGTATGTATGTATGTGTTAAGGTGGAGTGAGTAAAGAAAGCCACAAGATAATAATATACAGGTTGTTCCATTTAAAAATACCAAACTTGGTATTTTTAAACACATTTTCGATGCTCTTTCGTTTTATCTGATGTCAAATTCTAACGGTTCAGTAAAAATACTTTAACTTTTGTAATTTTAAGTTTCTTCTAACTCTTCAAATAAAAGCTCTGGTGGTGCTCCAAAATAAACGGAAAAACCCTGTAGATAAGAACTTTTTTCCATATTTTCATCCAGGCAATTCGTCTCTGAAATTTTTTGCAATATTAAAAAAACCACCCTGTATATACAGACGCTTTTATTTCATTAACAATGTCTAACAATATTATGTATAAAGCAGTGGGGTAGCTACGTAACCAAGGGTCCCCGGGCAAAATGGATTTGGGGCCTTATATAAACTGGTTTAAATTTAAATACTTTGAAGGTGTAGAACTACTTAATTATAAGCTAAAGTGCAGTAGAATGCAGTATAGATAATACGCCTTTTAAACGAGAAAGTTTTCTAACCTTCCCAGGTAATCAGTGGTTATGTAAGGTAAATCACGGTTACTAAGTAAGCTTGGACAAGTTGTTTTTAACCACAGGTTTACTTAAAACTTTGTGTACGTTTTTATGTTATATCTTATACTGGTTAATCGGTAGCAAAAGCACAAAAAAGTACTAAAAAAATAAAATAAAAGATGTACATACCATTCAACAAGTTGACTATCAAAAAATCGGCAACCACTACATTTACATCCTTTTTCATATAATCATTATTAAAAATTGTAATTGTCTCGAAAACTGCCTCTACTCCGATTTTGACTAAATTTGGTATACGGGGGGTTTTGGGGCGCTGGTCTTGAAATCTGAAAACAATTATTGGCAACATTTGAACTTTTTCCTGGAATGTATTTCAAAAGTTGATTTACCTATAAACTAACCTCATTTTCATACTTTATATGTAAGAAACGGGGACGATTTGAAACATTTTTAGAGACTATTTGTTGTATCCATACCACATACAACGAGTTCAGGCACTTCTTCCTGCAGATTTTCTTCCACGTATTGCATTCCTTCAATGGCTTTTGTACACACACATGTTCAAATCTCCCAACTACTGATGCTTATTCTTTTTTACCCTTAAATGAGAACTTTCAAAAATGCAATGAAATTTCCCACAATAACCATGTTTGGGCTGAAGAAAATCCACATGGAGATAACCCAGAAGGTCCCAGCTTTTTCAGCTTGCAGTTCTCGTTATGGCTTAGATGCAGAGGTGTATGCTTGATTTCCTAATTGGTTCCCAGTATTTCCTGCCAGGAGACTTACCAGCGAGGTATGCAACTTTTGAATGACCCTACCTCAGTTTCTGGAGAATGTACCATTGGTTATAAGAAATGCTATGTGGTTTACATGCACGACGGTGCACCAGCAGCGCATATGGGGCACCTAAGGTCGGTTGCTTATTCTCAGTGAAAGATATGGAAGATTTGAGAAAATCGCATAATTGCTGGGTGTAGCGCAATTCAAAGATCTGGTGTTTTGAAAGAGTTTGGGGAGTCAGTGGGGAAAAAGATTGGATTCTTGCATCCGAAGCGTATTACCAGTGTAAGGTAGAGTGAAGTCATTGTAACAGTTTTAGTTGAGTTAAGAAACATTACAGGTTTTAGCATTTTTTGGTAATAAAATTGTTTGTCGAGATTCTTGTTTAGTCCTGTTTCTTCGAAGACGCGGAAGCGCCTAATCTTGAAAATCTAATCAGGACAAAATATCATGTAAAATATTCAAAGGAGATAAATCATTTAAATTTTTGACGCATGTTTAATAAACACTCTGTATATATGTACTTGCACTGTCCTGCATGAAAATCCTATGTAGATAATAAAAGTATAAATAGTTTTTAAAAAGCTGCCTACCTTTTAATTGCCACTGTATAAAGTAGACTGATTTACTTTTATGAATGATGTCCACTGCTGATTGATAAATAATTGTTATCATGGGTGAAGGTCACCGGTCACCAGTGCTATTGGAACGAATTTCATAACTTTTTATTCTATTTTCAGGCTTCCGGGAGTGTGTTTAGTTCGTAAATAGATAAAAGTTAATATGTGGCTGAATACATTGTTACCTAATTAGGGAATTCTGATAAGGTATCATTGTGTTTTTAGATAAATGCCATGTTTTTCATCAGTGTAACGGGAATAGAAGCTTTTAATGTAGTATTATATTTACATTTGAATGGGGTTGGAAAATTTTTACATTATATCCAAAAATATACGGTGGTGTTCATTAGTATTTAAAATATATCATAAGCGGTTTATGGACAAAAATACAAAGTTCTTATTTACCATATGATGTCGACCCATTTTAACTTTTAAACTTCTTTATAATCTAAAAAGTTTCAAGAAAAAATTATTTTATTTTATAAATGGAGATAAACATACACCTGAAATTTGGGACAGACGTTGATGTTTTTAAAGGGTTTCTTACAACAATATTAATACTGAACCTAAGAAAGTGTTAAAATCTGTTACCCTCCATGGTTTTCCATTGTATTGTTTAATACCGCTTATTTGTATTGCTGATTTCCTTTTGCAGACATGCAGTTTTAATTTTTTTACTCAAGAACGGCACAATTTACGAACAAAATGCGCAAAAAAAATGTTTCTAATTAGGTAAAGTCTTTACAAACCATTTCTTAAATTGCAAATTTCCAACCCTAGAAAAAGACACAATGGAAAAATCATTGAGAGTTGCAGATTTTAACCCTTGCAGGAAACATAAATATTTATTTTAAATTTTATGAATCTATGTTTATTCGTTTATTCACATTTATAAAATAATATTTTTTTTCTTGAAAACTTAGTTCTGGTAAGTTCTTTTTTAGAACATATATATAGGGATTTTTCGTATATGTGTTTTGGAGCACCACCAGAGCTTTTATTTTAAGAGTTAGAAAAAACTTTAAATTACAAAAGTTAAAGTATTTTTACTAAACCGTCAGAATTTGTCATCAGATAAAACACAAGTGCATCGAAAATGTGTTTAAAAATGCCAGATTTTTTTTTTAATAGAACACCCTGTATATTATTATTTTTTTGGCTTCCCTACTTTACTTTGATTTCAAAATTATGTACATGTTGTATGTTTTTTTCTACCATTTAACCAGAATTTCACTTTAATATTACAAATTGAAAAAAATCAGTGTCAAAGAGCAAAAATTTAGCCCTATTGTCAATCGATTGCTGATTTGAATGTTTGTTGCAATTTAATATATATATATATATATATATATATATATATATATATATATACACAGGGTGACCAAACATTATTTGACCCATTTAAGTCGGGAATGAAGGGTTATCGTCTGACAGACCAAATACTAAAATTTTTGGACCGGGGACGAATTATCGAAAACAGTGTTTTGGAGATGACCCACATCAGTAAAGAGCCTAGCGCCCACGATCAATTCTGATCCATTGTTGGTTAAAGTGTCATTTACATAATATTTTGAGGTATTATTATCAGTATTATAATTTTTTGTTTTGTTTTCTCCAGCCTGTTGTTTTTATTTTAGAACTGTGTCTTGAATATTTCTGTATGTGTATAGATGTTTTTATATGTGATTTTTATTAGTTTAAATGTTTTGTAACAAGTTTTTTACCGATTTTTATTTTGGAAATAAAAAATAGTAAAAGATTCTTTTTAGATTTCCAAATTTGAGCTCTCATGTGTTCATTTTAATCTTGAAATGTAATCACGCCTTTATTAGAACTGATCAATTGGTCTTGTAGAATTCTTGTTTTGTGATGTTGTGTGAGGTCTTTTCTAATAACAATAATTTTATAAAAATTTGTTTGTGATATTTAAAGGGATTTCTCTGTTTTTTTGTTAACGTGAATATGTTGTTTTAGCCATGTCTCTTGAAAAGACACAAACTGTGTCGAAATATAGAGGATTAGGATTAAATGTTTCCTGATTAACCACTAACAGACCGCATTCCACGCTATTTGTTGCAAGCAGCAATTTATTAGTACGGTCAGAGAAAGGAAAATTCACATATTTATATATATATATATATATATATATATATATGTATATATATATATATATATATATATATATATATATATACATATATATATATAATAATAAGTAACATGTCTATATATATATATATATAATATATATATATATATATAGCAATAATAATAATATATATATATATATATGTATATATATATATATATATATATATGTATATATAATATATATGTAATAATATGTATATATATGTATATGTAATAATATGTATATATATATATATATATATATATATATATATATATATATATATATATATATATATGTATATATATATCGTCGACGAAATATTCTCAAACCTCGTAAGTCAATTTTTGTTCAAATTCGTTTTTGCTGCAAACCAATCCTCATGCCAGCTTCTGGAAGCACGTTTATATTACCGACCTCACATGAAAATAAAAAAATGTTTCGCCTTGATATAATACAAACAAACCAAACCTCAGCTAAATTTTATTTTAATAAAAATAACAATCAAACCTCAATATGGACCGCTCTTTTTGCGACTTCTGGAGGCGGTTTTTCGCGCTTTAAAACGATGTTCATGACCTCATGCTGTGTCCCTTTTGTTTCACATTTAAATACGTTTTTAATTGCGTTGCTCTTAAAGTAATCTTAGTTCTTGCATTATAGAATTTTAAAATAAATTATAACATGTAATACAGAAGAGGATTGAGATGTTAGCACTCGTTCAAAATAACCAGCAAAGTGAAATTCCTGAAATTGGACGGAATTTATTCACCTCCAGAACATTCATTACCTGAATCTAACCTTCAAACAGGTATGGTTATAAACAGTGTGTTTTTTAATATTATTATTATTTTAAGTACTTAGCACCGTTAACAATAAAATTAACTTTTCATCATAAGGGCTGTACTGAATACAGCCAGAAGTGAGAGAATTAAATAACTGTATTGGAGCGCTGGAAACCTCATGCAAGTGATCTGTTCCCATGCATAATTTAATGTTTCCACGAGATGTGGTTGTTTATTGTTAGGTGGCGGTAATTCACGGAGAGTTTTATTGGAATTTTGAGAAAAAACTGCCATTGCTATCCGACGCAGGAACTAGATAATCGTACAAACTTGGATATTTTCTTTGCAAAATGTAAACCAAATAGTCTTTCTTCAGTTTGGTTTTTATTTTTTTTAACGGCCTGTGACAAATATTGATGAGGCTTTAAAAATGCCTAACTGATGACGTTTTAACATCAAATATCTTCCTAAAAAATCAATAATTTTAAAATAAGAAAATGACCGAAGATGATCTTTTGTTAAGCTATTTCTCAGTCCCAGAAAAGTGCAGTATTTTCATTACCCAGAATTTCAGGGCAGGCGTGCTCTTAAGGATGCTTTTAAAGAAGTAAAATGAATCTACCATAGCTACGATATTGTTAAAATTTTCCTTAAAGCAAAATGTAGATAGGGATTTTAACTTGAGGCTTCATATTTTGAACAGCTGGGCCAAGTGAATAATTAATTATATTATATTTTTAAGTAAAAGCAATTGTTTTTATTCTTGACCCCATTAGACGATAATTGTGTGTGGAGTTAGATTCTGTTATTATCCTATATTATTTATTTTCTTAGCTTAAGTTTTTGTTTTGGTAAAGACTCATCCTGTTTTAAATCAGGCAGCTTAATTAATTTTGAATTTTATTTTAAGGCCAAATAACAAAGAAAAACAGAACCTCTTACTCAAATCATTCCCTTGTCCTAACAGAATGTACACCCCAATATATAAGTTTGACTATTTGATATTATAATTTTTATTAGGAATTAGATGTGTGTTTGTGTATTGGGTTTCACCTCGGTATTTATTAATGCTTGGGAACATTTTTTAATAACTCTGTGTTATATTTTTAGTACTGGATGTAACCCGAGCTCTCAGATAGAATACTGTAGAAACTAATAATATAATAGTGAGATATCCCGAATGTTAACAGCAGACGCATCACAGTCGATGATGGCGAATAAAATCATCAATAGAATATTCACCCCTCAACTGGGAAAAATACTCAACAATTTTCAAAATATCTTAAAAGTTCTGATTGTTTTTGTGTTGTGAAAAAATCCAGCATGCAAATAATAATTTTGATGATGAAAATTCTTCACACTCAGTGAGAGTAATGGATATGAGCTGCCTTGCTCAGACATCCAGTGATAAAATGGGCTCAGCTCTGACGACTAAAGTTTTCTGTAAATGACGAAAACAGACAAGAAACAGAAGAAGCTGCAACTCCATAAGGAAAAGCAAAAGCGAGAAGCGTTCTTTAAAGGTCAAAGGGCGGACTGCTCCATTTATGGCAAAAAAATATAAATATTCTTCTAAGAAGAAAGGAAGAGTACCAAGGTAGGAAGTTGCAGTGAAGGGAAAACGATTTCAGTATTAAGAAAGAAAAAGACGAAGCAGGTGACTTGTTCTCGCGCGTCGTGTTTCAGAACATAAGTGAACTGTAATCGGTTTGCACTCACGCAGGATCGACAAATGTTATTTTTGGGACAACTGGATTGGGGAGCCAAAAGTATTTATTCAGGACTAATAGATGTTTGTCTTCACCAAAATCAATATAAAATGATCAGCAAAAAAAAATCTGTTGTACTTTAGTCTTATAACTTTAAAAAAGACTAACAAAGGTTAAGCGTATGCAAACAGATGTTCCCAAATACATTGGAAGCATCGGAGAATGGACTGCTAGAGATTGGGCTTTAAAGGACACCATAAGTCTTCTCTTAACGTAGAAAAATTCAGAAAGTTCAAGGTGGAAACCCAAACAAAATAAAGCATTTTGAAACGTTTCTAAATGAGTCTGCCGAAAATGCCTTCGCATTACTGCAGGTCTCAATCTATATGGGGGTCTGTTTGAGATCAGATCTTTAAATCCAAACAAAGAAGTTTACTGACGTATACGTATGTGAAAACTGCTCCTAAGCCAAAAGTAAAGCCATTATCCACACCTTCAATTTAGTGAATTCACTGATGGGTGGGTTATTCAGCCTAAGATCAATGATAGATCTGTGTTTGCATGCTGAAGTAAATGCCCTAAATTGAGGAAAAATGAGACAGACATCAGCTGAGGAAGGATGACGAAGAAAAGAAATGCAAAGACACTTCCAAACTAGATTAGATAAAAGCACTGGTGATCACAATGGACTTACAGGCGAGTTTCTTTTATTGTCCACAAAATATAATATTGTTAGTATGTTGGTCACTAACACATTCAGAATGTAAACGTAATAGTTTCATCGTTTAGTTTTAAATGTTTGTGGTTTTTATCTTTATTTTTAATTTTTAAATCTTTATTAGATGAGTGTAAGTTTATGAAAGGCAAAAGATTCTGACGATGGTTTAATTAAGGAAATAAACCAGAAACGTCAAAAGAAATGTTTAATTTTATTTCAAATTAATTTTAAAAAAAATGAGCCGAAAAACCCAGGAGGAATTAAAAATTGTTGTATTATTATACTCTATATATATATGTATATATATATATATATATATATATATATATATATATATATTTAAAATTAGGTAAAGTATTAAAAAAGCCAAAGTATATACAGGACATTCCATTTAAAAAAAATAAACTTCGTATTTTTAAACACATTTTTGATGCTCTTTTTGTTTATCTGATGATAAAATTCTAACTTGGTTCAATGATAAAAAATACTTGGCATAATTTAAAGTTTCTTACAGAGGTGATATTGACCGCTTCCCGGTAATTAGTGGTTATGTCCGGTGACGTCAGGATTACCAATGCGCTTGGACAAGTTGTTTTTAACTAGGTTTGAATTTAGAACTGTTACGTTTTTATATTATACCTTATGCTGATTAAAATTAAAAAAGACATCTGTGTAGGCGTTTTTCATGATTTTTTGTGCTTATTGCAAAGCCACATGAAAATAAGGTGGCAAAAATATTTTTCCGATTTTTTGGACATCGAAACCTTAAAAATCATTTTAAGTTTGAATATTGTAGGCCCGTAGACGTCCACGGCCCTAAATTTTCTATTGGTGGAATTTCTGCTTTGTTATCAGCTTTTGTTTATTCGATACGTGTCATCAAATATCGATATGCAAACAGCATCTACTAAGTTGGCGTTTCCTGTCAACTTTGTGTAATCATTCATATAACCTGTAACCTGTATTTATTCCTTTGTTTTCTAATTTATGTAGTGTGTGTGAATTCTTTCAAATATTCCAATTTATTACTATAGTTATTATTATCCAACCAAACTTTCCTTGATATAGACCCTTTTTGCAGGTAAATTTCCGTTGTTTTTATTTGAAATATGAAAAAAAGTGTATTGTTATTATTTGCGAAACCCAGAAGCCATTAGTTTTAGGATCATAAAAATATTCTTCTCTTTAAAACTGGGACGATAGGAGAGAAGCCTGGTGTGCTGCTGTAGGTATTGAAAGAGTAACACAAAGTTCAATATATTATTGTTGTGAAAACCATTTGATGTAAGTTTTATGTTTTATTCCAATTGAAACAATTTAGGTAGTCTGGCTGTGTTTTAGTGCTAAATTCTAAAAAACATTTCATGACATTTAACGTTTTGCCGTTAAAATCGATGTTGATATCGATAGTTCTAAACAGACTTGCTGGCATCCTGTGTTGAATTTGATTGGTTAGGAGAGTGGTGGCGGGGCTATTTAAAATTACAATGATATTAAACCTTAAACTAGAAAAGTAAGGGTTTATATTTTCCGTGTTATTTAGCAGGTTTGTTTAAATGTGTTTCTACTTTTAAATTTTACCATTACAACATTATCAATATCAATTGAGGTGAAAATACCCTATTGGTGTAAAAGCGCAAAAAAGTACAACTTTAAAAGATTTTATACCATTTAACAACAAGTTGGCTGTCGAAAAATAGCCAACCACTACATTTACATTCTCTCGCATACAATTGGTTGTTATTAAAAATGTTTATTTATTTTAATTTGAACTAAACATCATAGAAACATAAAAATGATTAAAATGGGTTTAAAGATACCGCTCGAATTCCTTGAAAAACTATCAAACTGAAATTAAATAAAACGTCATCTGTAAACTTCATGTAACCTTGCTCCAGGGCAGGGTTACTCACGGTTTAAACGTGACGTAAATTGACAGAAATTGATGTCCTCACGGTTAAAACCAAAGCTCGCTATGACGCTATGGTACAAACCATAGTTAAAACCAGCTATCACCTGGAAGAGCTTAATATTTATATAAAAATAATTTAGTTTATAGGTAAGAAAACCTACTCTGCAACAGGGACCCCGTAAATGTCTACAATATGTAGCCCCAAAAGTAAGCCCTAATATAATCTGGACATTTTTGCACATAGTTTGCGCAAACAAATGAAAAAAATCAATGAATTACAGTATTAATGTTGAAATCAATTAAAATGATTACGGGAAGCTGAATTGAGTCTTTGAAATCCAAAATGCAATTGGTTACAATACTAGTTAAAAAAAAATAAAAAATTGAAAACCTAACTCTGCTTTTAAATATTTTAAAGCGAATTAAAATTGCCTCATACTTTGGAATTCGTGTAAAAACATACTTGGGATATGTAGTCTTAATTAATAATGTGCTTAGAAAAATAATGTTCTATTTTAAAACCCAATACTTTTCTAAATTGTTTTTCAATGCTCCAATGATTTCTACTGATTTTATACCATGTTCTCTTATTTTGTAACAACTCTCAAAGAAGAATATGTAAATTTCTCATTTTGATCTGTGATGAGGGATTAATCGTTTAGAGGCACTCCTTGCTAAATTCATTTTTTTTTAACTAGCTATGCTTAAAGCAATGTCGCAAGTTTATTTCGAGCGATTCAAGATTTGCTGCGAAATGCTTAAAAGTCAAAAATTCTTTATTAAACTAGAATATTTATTTACTTCCTTCGGAGGTCGCTTAGAGCACCTAGACGCCTGCCCGCCTGGCCCTCTAATAGCTACGCCACTGGTATAAAGCAGTTAGTCAGCAGTCATTTTTGTACTTTATATTCAGTCATTCCATTTTGTTTTGGCTTGACAAGTTTTTTACTGATCTGTCTGTATTAATGAAAAAAAGAACTATTTATATTATAAAAAAACATTCGTTAACACAGATATATTAGTAAAAAATCAACAAAAACAGGAACTTGGCCCTTATTTTACTTGAGTGTTTTTGGTGGGATTAGTTATTACAGGTAAATTTGAATTCGATTTAAAAATATAAAATTCTATCAATCGATTGTTCATAAAGTTTTGATAAAACACCTTTACTCCGCAAGTCCGACAGGTTATAAATATACATGAAGACGAATACTTTGATTTTTACAGAACAGTATTCTATTTACCAAAACAATGGATTTTATTTATAACTTTATTGTGTGTTCAAACATCTGTATCGGAACATATGTATATGGGAACCTTTATAAACAAAACGTATTTAATTAAACAAAGACTGGGATCACGGGATTTCCAGTCATTATGACATTTATTTCTGTTATCGTTTTCACGTGACAAACTTACCAACTTATAAATAAATAAAATGACTTCTGTCATTATATTTTACAAACCATATATACAAAATGAGTAAAAGAAACAGTACCAATATTTTTATAACCATGCATATTTGCAAAAACTTTAAACATTAAGGCACATGTTAACTTTAATTTTAAAAACGAAATTTTTCAAATTTGTCGAGTTGGGGTTAATGTAAGTTGTTTTTATTTATTTAAAAATAAACTGGTGTATCGCTGTTTTGAAAAAAATGTAAGTGCAGATATATATTTGGACATACTTTAATCAAACCCTTTCGATACCTTTAATGATGTTCCTTTAAATGAAGTTAAGAGAAATTTTACTTTCAACAAGATGGCGCCCCTATTCATAACGCTGTTCGAATAAAAGAGTATTTATGAACTCACCGACCGTTGAATGAGAAAACATGGACCTATAAGGTGGCCACCACGATATCCGGATCTAACACCTCAAGATTTTTGTCTTTGGGGAGTGTTGGAAAATAAAATTTATAAAAAAGTCATCTTAACCCGACAACAACTTGATCAAAGAATTCATGAGACCTTTGCAGAAATAAAACCGTTACACATTATGGATGTCTTGAAATCTGTTCAAAAAAGATGTCGAAATTGCATTGAAAACAACGGTGGGGCTTTGGAACATTTACGATGATTTCTGTTATTTTTTTTCTTTATCTGAATCTTTTATTTCGTTTTAAAGTATGTATGGTTTTTTAAGTTACCTTCTTCTGCTAACTTTTTCTTTCAATATTTGTATGTTAAAATATATTATGCAATGTCTTTCCAGCTACAATGTCAGCATAGTTTTGTTTCACAGCATACTGTGGTTTAAAGTAATAAAGGTTAAATAATTCGCATAGAAAGCCAATAACATCCATTGTGTGCAAGGAAGTTTAAAGGTGTATGGAAGTCCAATGCTATGGCCCATTCGATCAAAAAATGTCCAGCCCAGTATGAAAATAACTGTCAGAGTTGGCCCCGCCGATTCTGGCAATAACAAAATTCCATGAAATAATTTAATGTGAAGTTAGCCTCAAAACATTATACTTTTTTGAAGCCCAATACCGTTTTTTTGGGTTGGGTAAAAACCTTCTTTTTTTTAGTGATTAAGTGTTTATTAAATTAAGTGACTATAATTTTACTTTAAAAGATGGCTATTTGCTTTAATAAAAAAATGAAATACGACGTTGTAATGGTTAGACATGGCAAATCCAAGGGTAACATATCCCGTCTAACTTTAGTAAGATTTTTTTCTTTAGGGGAGTGTTGGTAAAATAAATAAAATATTTCAATTATGAATAATAGAAAATAAAAATTAACATAGGAAATTGTTAAAAAGTAAAATCTTAACTATCTTTTAGAGATTTACAATGTTTGTGTATTTTTTGATTATTAAAAGAAAAAAGGTTTACATTTAGATACTTTTATTTCATTTAATAATTTAGTACACTCTTTTAAAGGATTAAAATTATTGATTACTGGGCAGACAGCAAATTTTAATATATACAGGTCCCTCTAATTAATGAAAGGAAGTACAATTTTATGTTAAAGTTCCTTTTTGCTTTTTCTGTATTTGTTTGGTAATTGTCTCGAAAGTTGCCTCCTCTCCGATTTTGACCAAATTTGGTATACAGGGGTTTTTTGGGGCGCTGATTACGAATCTGAAAAAAAAAATCTGCAATGTTTCGTTTTCGAGATATTCATCAAAATTGAAAATCAAACTAACCTTATTTACACTATTCCTCCTTCCTTTTGCACAAAATTTTTGATTTTTACACTAAATTGGCACACAATATTTCACAAACACCTTTTAGAAACTTGTTTTTATGTTTATTTTACACCTTTTTTACACTTTTATTTTTTGAGCAAATATGGCTGCTGCCTTTGAACTTAAAAGTTCGCAATTTAATGGAAAAAAGATGTAAAATAAATAAAAATACAAGGTTTTAAAAGGTGTTTATAAAATAAATGTGCCACTTTAGGGTAAAATCAAGAATTGTGTACAAAAAGAGGAGAATATAGTGAGAATGAGGTGTTAATTTTCAACTTTGTGATGAAGATCTCGGAAACGAAACGTTGCCAAAAGATATTTTCAGGTTTGTAATCAGCGTCCCAAAAAACCCCTGTATACAAATGATTAAAATCGGAGAGGCAACTCTAGACAATACCATTTGTTTAAAAATAAATTAGATTTTTGGTTTCTTAATCTTGCATTATCAACTTTTTAAGCTGGACATTCTGTACACACATAATATTTAACGGATACTGTTACAATGGATACTCAGGTACCAAAGGTTACTAAACATTTTTAACCACTGTTATTCTGTCTCATGAATGTTTGTTATTAGTGAAAAGTATATGCCTAAAAAGCAGTTATAAAAATTTTCACTTTTTAATGTACAACCAGAATCTTAGGATTAGATTAAACTCATTTACACTATCTTGCCCTTCTTTTATCACAAAATTGGTGATAAGTACATAATACTATCATACAATGTTTGAAATTTATTTTAAAAATCGTGTTTTTATTTATTTACAAAGATTTTTGGTAAAAATACAAAACTTCCAAAAATATCGACCATTTAAATAGAAGGCAGTAAAGTGGCGCCATCTATTCTTTCCATATTATATCAGATGATATAAAATCCAATATTACACAATAATTTTAAATATTCTATAGTAGTATCCTTTAATAACCAACAATTTTGTGCAAAAAATAAGAAAAACAGTGAATGTTGGAATTTGACATTTGATGATGTCAATTTTATAGATAGTAACAAAGAATTATGGAAATCCGGCCTGACCTACTATTCATTGCGCAAATTCCGCGGGGCCAACCCCCCTATTCCCGCTGCCCTGCACGCCTGGACAATTTTGTTCTACAGTATTGGGCTTCCATACACCTTTAAACTTCCTTGATTGTGTGCTATATTTTTAAAAAGATAATTTAATATGCTACCTTTATAGATTAAAATATACCATTCCCATTTAAAAAAATAAGGTTGGATCCAATAACTTTTTTACCTGAACCCGTATACTTATTCTGAAAACGGCAGATTATTGAACAACCATTATAAAGAACCTTTTGTCTAAACCGTTTTTCTGTATCTCTTTTAACCAAGAAAATATAAGGTCATTCCGAAATTGCATTTTTTAAAATTTTCTCCCGTATCTCTTAAGTCAGCGAAAATTTTTAAATTTTAATATATACTTTTGTAATAGCATTAAGAATTACGGAGAAACCGTATAAAAGTGTTGAAAATTAGTGATGAGCAAAACAAGACCAAGACCAAGACCTGGCTAGTCTTGATCTTGGTCTTGCAAGCCAAAAGAAGGTCTTGGTCTTGGTCTTGCATCGCCCGGTCTTGGTCTTGGTCTTGCTGCAAGAGTCTTGCTGGTCTTGCTTTTTTTTGGTAGTAATAATTTAAACTAAGCAATCTGGAATAAAATATATCTTTTTAATACTTAAATATAAATCAAGATGGGAACTATATTTTTTGCTTTAAAATTTTTAAATATACCAATTTTAATCTTAAACGTACATTTAAATTATTTGATTAAAAGCATATTTTTAATGAAGGCGTTTATTTATTTATAGCGCCAGGGCCGGATTTAATTTTTTTCCGCCCATAGGCTAATAAATTTTTGCCGCCCTAATATGTCAATATTTTTAAATGTAAACTACACTAGTAATTCTTATAAAAAATTATAAAACAAATTTAACAAAAGTAAAACATACAGAAAATTAATTAACAATTCTTTAAAACAAACAAATTTCAGGATTTTTTATCTATTCGCTAAATATTAAAAAATATATTAATTTACCATTACATTTTTTAAAAATTAATAGTAAATTTGCCGCCCATAATATTTGCCGCCCTAGGTTTCAGCCTACTCAGCCTTTGCGTAAATCCACCCCTTTGTAGCGCTCTATTTTTGGTTAAATTAAGACACAACCTTCTTTTATTCATTTGGTGGCATATAGAAACATTTTAGGGATAAGAATTATATAAATTTTCTTTGAAGAAGCAGATAAAATTAAAGCAAATACAAAACTGTGTACTGTGTGAGCAGAAAAAAAGACTTTTAATTTCAACCAGATGTGAAATATATGTGAAAATAATTCTGATATGTAATCATTGGTTTCTGATTAAAAAAAAGTTATTTAAAAAACATTTTAGTTTATATGAACTTTTTACCTTTAAATTGGTTAAGAATTTGTCGTACAAAGTTGGTAGAAATACTTTATAAACAATCTGCAGATACAAGGGGGCCCAATAGTGTGACAAAGCTCGATATCTCCTAAATTGTTATAGTGAAAAACTAAACATACAAAAATTATAGACAAAAAGGGCATAAAATGTAAAATTATTTACTATTCCAGAATTTTTCTATTATTCCACTGCCACTCAAGAAAACTCCCTTATTTTTAGCTTTTCCCCTAAAATAAAAAATTTATGGGAAAAATCAATTTAGAAAAAATCGCCACCCTGTATATTATGCTGGAAATTGTAGTTATATAGGAACAATGTCGACGTAGATGGTTTTTAAATATTATTTTTGGTTTTGACTTTTCCGTCTAAACCGGAAGTGATTTTTACAATCCATTTATATAAAAAGTATTCCTTTATCATATGGCAAATATATTTTTTATTAATCCATTACTTTCACATTATCTTAATTTTAAGAAGCAATCTAATGGTGCTACCTCTTACAGTGTAAGAGACATCATTTGATAGCTAATTAAAAAAAAACATTAAAATTATGAAAGTAATATTCAGCTTCCATAACTTTTGTACCCCTAGTTTTTCTCTGTCGTAAACGATTTCGGAGATGTCAAGCTTTGTCGGACCATTGAGTCACCATCTCATTATTTTTGAAACATGTTATTAAATTTATTCGTTATCGTTGTTAAAGAACTATAGAACTAAAAGAACAAAGTGATCGATTTAATTATTATTTTATTTAAGAAACTCTTACTTATTAAATAATCGCCCCTTTAGACAGTTCTTGACACAGTTTTTGTCATGTCTGTATGAAATGCCTCTGTATATTAAATATAACAATACAATAGTACAATTTCAAAAAAAGTTGCAGAAGTGCAAGAGTCTTGCAGGTCGGTCTTGGTCTTGCGTAGTCTTGCACACCTCGGTCTTGGTCTTGGTCTTGCATACCCCGGTCTTGGTCTTGGTCTTGCAAGCGAAAAGGCAGTCTTGGTCTTGGTCTTGGTCTGTGCAAGACCAAGACCGCAAGACCAAGACCGGTCTCGCTCATCACTATTGAAAATGGGACACCTTGTACAGGGTCATCCAATAAGGTAGAATACCTAAAAATGATTTGAATTAAAGCAAATGAGACACGACATAAAATGAACATTTCCTAAGTGAGACAACTTATTTACTGTTTCGTTTTTGAAAGAGTCGTCCTTTTTACGATACGTTTCAACAAAAAGTAATTCGTACTCATGCTAAATAACAACAGAAATAAATAAGTTTATATAAGAAATTTACGATTAAGTAATAAAGTATAGAAAGTGACAATAAATACCTGAAATTCCAAAACATAAAGTCAATCTTCTGTATAATCATTACTAACAAAACAATTTAAATAATTTTAGGGATGTTGCGGATGCAGATATCGTGTTTTTTTAACAGAATTTTTTTAAATCTTGGGACAGTCCGTAGTCTTGACACTCTAGGGATGAAGGAACGAAAATAGCGGAAAGTTTGGAGCCTCTCCTGCTCCTCCTCCAATCCTCCGTTAAGTAATTAGATTGGTAATAAGATTAAATAAATACTATTCTTGCTATTTTACTTCTGTACCCATATAGTTTCTTGTAAACAGAGCTGTCAAACAAGTACCAAGTTTTTAATTTTTCAAAAATTACTTCAAGTACAAGTACCAAGTATTCATTAAAATGTACTTGCATTTTTAAGTAAATTGAAAAAGTACTTGAAGTACCATCCAAGTATTTTACTTGAAGTAAATCCAAGTACTTGAAGTAAACCAAAGTACTTGAAGTAAAACAAAGTACTTGAAGTAAAACAAAGTACTTAAAGTACACCAAAGTACTTGATGTACATAAAAGTACTTGAAGTAGTTAAAAGTACTTCAAGTAAAACAAATTATACTTGAGTAGTATTTTTTGTAAGAAAGTTTAAGGGTTTATTCCTCAAAACGGGGCTTTTCAACAATTCCTAAAAGCTTTAAGGACTGAGCGCTACGTTATTGGAAAGTAGGCCAGTCGTTAAAAACTATAGTTGGGAAAACAAGTAGGGTTGCTAAGTGTCCCGTTTTAAGTCGGGATCTTATGCATCCGATGTCCGAAATAATCTAAAATTTCGTATGTAAATTTATGGCAACAGGCCTACAATGCCGTACTCGGGTGAGCGCTTGGGCCTTAAACTATTATAGTTTTTTCCAAAATGGGTTTTTTCCCTGTGGTTACCAACGGGTTGGCGTTGGCACCCGTTGGCATCCGATACATCTGTCAAAAGCGAGTGTTTTCATATGGGTGCCTACAGCAGATTGGCACCCAAAACCTATTCTTGGGAAATATTTTAATTTCCTATCAACACAAAATCAAGTCAGAACAACCTAACTTCAATTTTAATGTCGTTTCATTTTATTAGTGGAAATTTTGTTTAAGTTGCCTATTAAAATACAGGGGTTTTCGTTCAAATGAAGGTAATAATGAACGCATTCACAATACGAAATAGTTGGGGAACCGCTCCATCAAACGTCGAATCGCACCAATAGAATATTCTTGAACTGTCACGTTTTTGACATTTTCGGAAATGATTTGGAAACTGTTTCGTATCCTGAATGCGTTTGATAATAAAATTGTCATGAAAAATGGCTGTTAGTATTCATTATTAAATATAACAAATTGGGTATCAAAATAAAGGTTTTTTTATAGGATTGATTTCGAAAAAAGAACAAAAAGTCTAATTATCAGTAATAGTTACACTTGTCTTGCTGTTGGATCCAATTCAAATGAGTGTTGTAATGCAATACAATAGAAACAGCAGCGGTTACGCCTATTTCTCGTTTTAACTTGTTTCTACGATTATCTAAAGCGTGTAAATTCGTGTACTTGGTTGATTTTTTACTTCAAGTACTTATTATTTACTTGAAGTATTGTTTTTACCTCAAGTACTTTTTATTTACTTCAAGTACTTTTACTTAAAGTACTTTTTTTTACTTCAAGTACATCGTAATACTTCAAGTACTTAAATAAATACTTCAAGTAATTTACTTGGTTAAATCAAGTAAAAATCCAAGTATCTTCATAAAAACTAATCAAGTACAAGTACCTCCTAATAAAAAGTACTTGAAGTAAAATACTTGAAGTACAAAAAAATACTTCAAGTAAAATTTTACTTGAAGTACTTCAAGTTTTGACAGCTCTGCTTGTAAAAAAAAGATCCGCATCCGCATCCGCATCAACATCCGCATTCGCAATATCTCTAATAATTGTGATGCTCAATATAGTAATAGATCCGGCCGCTTAAATCTGTAGGTATCTGTTTTTTAATAAAACCCAATTTTCATGAGTAATACATAAGAGTAGAATAGATTACAGCAGGGTTCCTTGGCGAAATTTAGCCAAAATGACCATTAATTAAATATACCGAGTATCCAGGACCATGGCTCACCCTCTTTTTCTTGTGCACTTTTCAAGATGGGAAAATGACACTCTAGGATGTCATATATAGTCAAATTAAAAGTTTTTTGATAAGTCACCTTACTTTCAATGACTTCCGGTTTCACGAAATGGCCTCAAATTTCAATTTTCAAATAAGACATTTGTATATTATTAGATTATTGAATTTCTGGTACTCTGCATCTAATGGTCCCCATCTATCCTATTTGGACAGTAATAAAAAGTATTTTTTTTAATGATGTCAAAATTTGACATATGGGATACTGTTGAAAGTTAAGGCCGTCACCGGAAGTAACGTGAATTGTCAAGAAAGATTAAATTTGACGTTATATTATTTTCCTAAGCTTAATTTTTTTATCTGGGTAAGTGCAGGAAGAAAGATGTTGAGCCATGCTCCCGGATTAACGGGTATATTTAATTAAAAGTAGTTGGGCAAAATTTTGCCAGGCAACCTGCTGCAATCTATTCTACTACCATGTGTCATTTATGAAAATTAGGTTTTATCCAAAAAACACTTGCCTGCAGATTCAAGCGGCCGAGTCTTTGACTATAACATAGCCGCATAACATTGACACAATTCAAAGCCTTCTGGACTCCATTCAAAATAGAGCTGTTCGTCTTATTAATGATCCAACGCTCACAGAAAGGCCTCTTGGGCATTCCCATCGTCGTGCTGTAGGGGATCTGTCGTTCTTCTATAGGTATTTTCACGGCTTCTGCTCAGAGGAATTGGCCAGTATTATTCCTTCTCTGGCAGCTCCCAACAGAGCAACACGTAGTGCAACTTTTATGCATCCTTTTACAGTTCAGTTAGAGAGGCCCCGAACTTCCCGCTTTCTTCGTTCCTTCATCCCTAGAGTGTCAAGACTATGGAACCTGCTGCCCGCAGAAGTTTTTCCTTCTCCTCCCAATCTCCAAAAATTTAAGTCCCGTGTGAACAAACTCCCTCTCACCACACTGAAGACACCCACGGTACGTTAGTACTTAGGCATCAGCCTTCGTGGACTGTCCCAAGATAAAAAAAAAAAAATTATTGACTTTTTAGTCTCGGCATTTTAGGTATTTCATGTTACCCTTTTGCCATTTCTATTTAAATTGAATTTGGCTTATGACTTTCCCCAGTTCTGCTGATACTTAAAATGGATACGAAATTAGTTTTATTGACACTCATCAAACAAAATGAAACGCTTTTAAAAATAAAGCAATAAATATAATGACCCATTAAGAGAATATTAATTTTATATCGTATCTATTTTGTTTCAATTGATATCATTTTCTTAGGTATTTTTGCGAAAGAAAAAGCAAATTGGGTATTAGGAAAATATTTGCCAATCCTATACTATTTTTATTTGTTTTTGTTTTATTGAAATTTTTCAAACATCATTAACTACTAAGAAATTTATTACCGAAGATCTTATCCTTCGTATTAAAAATTAATAAAAACAAAAGCAAGGCTTAATTAGTGGAGCAATAAAGTTAATAAGACGCTTCTGCCCGATCCAGTTATAAGAGGAAAGAAAAAACATTATTGGAATGTTTCGCAGCAGACAACGTTGCCAGCCCTTTCATAATATTCTGACTAAGTAGATGAGTGTTTATCGTAAATATGATACAGGCGCTTTTATTTACATTATAACTATTTGACAACAATATAAAGCAGGCAGTAAAACTGTTTTCTTGACATGGATATTTGGAGCAACGGCAACAGCGCACCGACCACAATTTTTAAATCAATCAATCAATCGAATCAAAGCGTAGTTTGAGGAGCGGATGTGGACCTCTTCAATTCCAATGTCGGCAGACAGACAAGCTTAATGTGCCGGCTTATGGCATTTTGGTCGTTACAATATTTAAACTATAAACGTATTCTTTAAATAAATTGTTTACTTGTTACAATGCGGAAAATCCTAGAATTTAAATATTGTATTGTTTAATTATCTAAATAAAAAACCAAACGTGCTTTGTTAACTTTAAACATTTTTAAATCATAAAGTAATAATATTCTCACAATAATAAATATTCCTCAATAACACTAGAATCTTGGCCTTCCATTTCTTATTTGTTATTTAACGTTTCAGAATCTACGTTAGATAACTAAAAACTATTCCTAAAAGCTACGACTTATATACTATCCCTTGTTCACCGAAGCTTGACCTACTTTTCACGGGTCAGCAACGGCTGCCAGATGTTCGAAATATCGATGCTAGGCTTGCTAAATACATTTTTGTTGTTTAAAATTATTACAGCTTCCTTGAATTTTCTTTTCTTCCAGTGGGTTTCTTTATAAATAGTTTTTGCTTCCGACCATTGTATGCGGTGTTGTTTTGACCAAGCGTGTTCGGCAATCCCTGACTTCGACGTTTCACCTCGTTCCGTATGTTTTTTTTGTTCTTTAACTCTAACTTCAAGTGGTCTCTTTGTTTCCCCGATGTATACCTCACCACATTCACAGGGAATTTGGTAGATACAGTCCTTTTTTGAAACATTGTTGTCTGGCCTCGTCTTAGTAAGAATACTTCTTAGAGTAGTTTGGGATTTAAACGCCGTTTTAATATTATACTTACTCGCGATCCTGCGAATCTTTTCCGAAGTTCCTTTAATATATGGAATTGTCATAAATATTTGGTCAGTCTGGTCTTGGTTCAAATTAGAGTTTCTTGTCTTATTTTGATATTTTTCGATTGTTTCCTTTATTAGCCTCTCACTGTATCCGTTCTGCTTAAGATCCCTAGTTATGTTATCCATTTCCTCTTGCAGTGATTCCCTACTATTACATAAGGTCACTGCACGATTATATAAAGTACGTATAACCCCCTGTTTGGTTTCGTTGGAGTGGTTAGAATTCTGGTGTAAATATTGTCCAGTGTGGGTAGGCTTTCTGTATACCGAGGTTTGAATATGACCATTATTTCGTTTAACTAGAACGTCGAGGAAAGGTAGGGCCGAGTTTTGCTCCTTCTCCATTGTGAATTTAATACAAGGTCGGAGGCAATTAAGATGTTTTAAGAAACCTTCAAGTTCTTCGTCATTACCTGTCCATATATAATAAAAGTATCGTCAACATATCTTAGCCAAACTTTTGGTTTAATTAGTGCAGTTTTAATTGCATGTTCCTCAAACCATTCCATATAGATATTTGCTAGCACTGGGGAGAGCGATGAACCCATGGGAAGCCCATCATCCTGCGCGTAGAACTCATCTTTCACCTGAAAATAAGAACTACGGAGGCAAAGCTCCAACAACTCCATCACTCCATCCAGCGGCAGGGTGGTGCGTTCTACTAGTGTTTTATCTTCTTTAAGCTTGGCTCGGATAATGCTTAACGATTCTTCTACTGGTACGTTTGTGTATAGACTTTCCACATCAAAACTAACAAAAGTATCGTCTGGTCCTATTTCTACATTTTTGGGAATGTCAACAAAATGACTAGAGTTTTTAACGAAAGATGGAGACTTACCGACCAGTGGTTTAATTATAAATATTCCTATTTAAATATATACAGTTTTCAAATATTTGCAACATGATTTTTTAAATATTAAATTCGTAGACGTTTATTGCACAGTAAATCAAGCTGTAAAAATACTTTTCGAGAAAATATCATTTATTTAGGTCATGGTTCTCAGATATTATGGTAATAATGGTAAATCTTTGAGTCACAAAAGTTTAAACCTATAGTCAAGAATAAATCCTTTTGTGGAATATTATTGACTATTCAGCAAGTTCTTAGGTTCTGGATATTTTAGGCCTTTATTTTCTCATGCATATAGGTATTAGGTAACAATTCTCAATTCCACTAGGAACACACAGTCCTGTATTTCAAACGGAAATATATGCTTTACTGCACTGTGCAAAAGAAAATAACAGGAGGGCTTATAAAAAAAAGCGGATCTGCATAATATCAGTCAGCCAAGCGTCACTGGGGGCACTAGTAAACCCCAAGGTAACGTCCAAGCTGGCATAGGAATGCCAAAAAGAACTGGAAGTTTTGGGAGAATGCAACAGAGTAACTTTCTTGTGGGTACCAGGACATCCACACCATACTTTGGACCAGAACCTGCCCTTGGAGTGACCAAAACCACAGCACGAGGGCAAACAAGGGAATGGATCCGAAACAAACACGAGGAATACTGGGGAAACCTCAGTAGAATTAGACATGGAAAAAGCTTCATAAGGGGCCCATCCAAAGAAACGAAGGAAGAACTACTCAGACAAAGTAGAAAAAGACTTCGCATAACGGTAGGGTTGCTAACATGGCACGATTGTCTAAGAGGACACCTACACAAGATAGGCTTATACAAAGGGGACCCAAGTTGCAGAATGTGGGACGAGGGGGAAGAAACAGCCTACCATATCTTGTGCGAATGAAGCATTGAATCACAAAAGACAGGCATTATTTGGGCAGCCGAAAATGAGCCCACAGGAATATATCAACCAACCAGTCTCGGGGTTATACAGACTTGTGGAAGAAACGAGACTAATGAGAGGATTGGTATAAATCAGAGGTTCCCAAACTTATTTCGTCTAACGCCCACTTTGAAAATCAGTTATTTTGTAGCGCCCCCCATATTTTTTTACCTTAAAAATCCCAATAACATATTAGTCTCGCCTGGAGTTTAATTAAACCTATATTCTAAAAGACACTTTTCTTTACAGTATTAAGAGTATATTTTATTCAAAATTAACAATAATCAGCATTAAGCAATAATAATTCAACAATATTAAGAGTTTTGGGGTAGTGGGCGGAGTGGCGGGAGGGCGAGCGAGTGCGATGCGTGCATGCGAGCGGAACGTCACGTCTAGAGGTGGGAAATTTGAATCTTTTTATTAAATCGATTCATTTGATTCATTCACTTGAAAAAATTCGTTCGCAACCGATTCACTTTATTATGATGCCGGTCGGACTCGGTCGGTTTTGAATTCCACAAAAAATGTGATAGTTATGTTAAATAAAGAAATTATTTACATTTATTTCATTTTGGTATAATTATTATTTTAAATAATATATTTGGAATAAAACTTTCAAAAACTATAATTAATAAAACCTTCAAATGTACCTCCAAATTAAGTCTTTGTTCAAAAGAATAGTTAAAACAAATTAAAAGAAGTTATTTTAATTGCCAAATAGGTATATAGTCAAAACTGACTTAAACAGTACGCATAAATTGTTTGCCTAATACACCTCTGGTAATGTGAGCAAAATCGAAATATAACAGACCGCTCGCCACTAGTCAGGTCGTAGCACAAAAACGACCGATTTGCCGTCATAAAATACCGAATTACCGAATCTTTGAGTTCAAGTCCGACTCTTACTTAGTGACCCCTATGAACGAAACGAATCATCCAAACTAGATTCGTTATTCATCGCAGAGTGATCGAGCAAGTGGCTCAAAAACGATTCGAATCCATTGAAAAACGGGAATTTATTTATTCGAATCGGTGCACTGATTCGTTCTTTTTCGTCGTTCGCGATCGCCACACCTCTAGTCACGTCAGTCGTCGGACGGTATCGAGCCGCGGCTGTGTATTTGGGCACCTGCACTCCACAAACACGGACCGACGAACGTTGACGGACTAAAATACAGGATTGCACAAATAAATCGTACAATATTTGTTCCCGCCACACGTGAATTATAATTAAACCTTCTAATTTTAGTTTTATTTTTGTTTTTTTACCAGATTAGATGCATAAAAAAATCCCGCGTTCGGCAAGTGCTCTACTTGGCCGCAACAATATATACATATTTTTAACACGTGTCTTCGGAGGTAGGCTCCTCACCTTCGACACTTGAAGACACGAATATCTTTCAGTATTTGATACCTATTACTAAATATCTTAAGACATAAATAGCGTTGTGAACGCATTAAAAATATTAAATATTTAATATATTTTTAATTTATATTTACAATAAAATAGGATAAAAATATGAATGGAAATAAATGGATGTTGTGTAGTAGAAGGATTTTAATTTCAGTGAATTTTAAAATATGAAGTAACTGAAGTAACAAATCACCCATCGCTCCCCAAAATCACATCAGCGCCCCCCAATTTTTTCTGGGTTCCTTACCGCCCCCCTCTAGGCCTCCAGCGCCCACAAGGGGCGTTATCGCCCACTTTGAGAAAGACTGGTATAAATGATAATGGGAGATTAGGCACAAAAAGCCCAAGAGGCTGCCTGCCTCCGGTAGTAAATCAAGACGGCTCCCATGGAAGAAGAAAAGGGTATTAGGTATTATTTATTTTATAAATGGTAACAAAGTTAAAAAAAAACAAATCATTCTTAAAATAAACGATTTAAAAGTATTGCATAATTTTGAAAATCGCCAAAAGTACAATTATTTATACAATATTCTTGTAATAAGCTTCCTTTAATATTTAGTTATTTACCTTATAAATAGATATATAGATAGACATATAGATAGATAGATTGGTAGATAGATAGATAAATAATCGTTTATTTATTCCTATAAAAAAGCCAAACGGCATGAAACATTATCAATAAAAATTATTTTTTATATTACATGCAATAATATGTTTTTAAGATATTTATACTTAAAAATGGCCTATTTTTTAAACTAATTTTAATTGTAAAGAAAAAACACTAAGCTTTCGATAAAAAATGTCACTGATAATATTAGTTTTGTTCTACTACTTTATAAAATGTCAAAAATATGAAGATTTATCTATTCTAAAAATTTATTAGCTTTGGGAGTGCAAAATTTTTATTTTGATTAACTGCTGTAAAAAATGGTTGCACTTAGAAGCCTAAACTTTTACTGGCCAATATTACTGTTATCCATCTGCCACAAAAGCAACATTCCTAACGTCGGAAAGTCAAAAATTGAGTTAGTTATTGTTTGAAGTGACCATCATTGTGCTGAATATATAAATGACGTCTTTCCACAATTTTTGGTTTAATTAAAATATTACTAATTGCCATTGTAATTCTTTCTCTTAAATTTTTTAAGTCTTCTAAGCTTTCTAAAAACTTTTTCTTTATATAAGCCCAGCAAAAAAATCTAGTGGTGTTAAGTTTGGCAATCTTGCCGGCCAGCTAACAGGAGCATTTGTCTAAATCCATATGTATTGTGAGAAATTCAACTACAACACGAACGTTGTGAGCTGGTGCTGTATCCTGTTAAAACATTCATTAAGAAAAAGGCCATGTCGGAGCGTGACCTACAACCAGGAGATTGGAAAGACAGAAGCGAGAAATCAGTATAATCAGACTATATCAGAAGCAAAAGACCGTTTTAACAATCGAATAAAAGATAAAGTTCTCTCTTGCTCAAATGGCAGTAAAGCTTTCTGGTCCTTTGCCAAAAATATTAGTCAGAACTTTTGCACAAATTCTTTTTCACCCCTTATCTCTGAAGATGGAATTGTCTCTACCTCCAAAGGAAAAGCCGAACTATTTGCCAAACAATTTGCTGCCAATTCTTCGCTTGATCCTCCTATTAATCTTCCCCTTCCAACAGTTGTCCCTGTTTCCCATAAAATGTCCGATATAATTTTTAAAGTCAAACAGATCAAGCGTATTCTTTCTTCTCTTAATACAAAAAAATCGTCTGGGCTGGATGGCATACCAGCAATCGTCTTAAAAAAATGTGCTCCCGAGCTTGCACCCATCTTAACTCGCCTCTTTCAAATCTCTTACGACACGGGCATTTTCCGGGAAAGTTGGAAAGCTGCAAGTGTGCAACCTGTCCCTAACTATAGACCTATATCTCTTCTTTCAGTTGTTTGCAAAGTAATGGAAAAATTCATTAATTCCCAAATCTTAAAGTATCTGGAAAAACATAAGATCTTACATGATAGACAATATGGATTCCGTCACAGTAGATCCACAGCTGATCTTCTTTCCTTTGTCTCACACAACTGGAACAAATCCCTTGAGTTTCTTGGTGAATCCAGATCGTTGCTCTTGACATATCCAAAGCTTTCGATCAGGTCTGGCATGATGGGCTTCTTAACAAACTTCCTTCTTACGGTCTTTCACCTAAGCTTTGCTCTTGGCTTTCAGTTTCCTTTCTAATCGACGTATATCAGTTAGTGTAGATGGTCATTCCTCCAGCTTCTACCAAATTAATGCTGGGGTACCCCAGGGCTCAGTGCTGGCACCCACGCTGTTTCTTCTACACATTAACGATCTTCTCTCTTCACAATCAATCCCATTCATAGTTTTGCTGACGATAGTACCCTCCACTCTAGTATTCAATTTCTTAAGCCACCGTGTAATCCTGATTTCGAAAACAAGCGCAGGTCAATGCAGATATCTCTTTCACAAGACCTCAAACTTATCTTGGATTGGGGCGCCAAAAATCTTGTTCAGTTTAATGCCTCGAAAACACAGTCATGTTCGCTGTCGCGAAAAAAGTCTGCAAATGCTCATCCCTTACATATGAGCGGCCAAGTTCTGCAGAACAAAGAGTCGTTTAATCTTGTCGGCGTTACTTTTGAAAATAACCTCAACTGGCACAAACACATTTTATCCATAGCTTCGGCAGCTTAAAAAAAGATTGGATTTCTCTTCCGAGCCAGAAAATATTTCTCTTCTTCCAATCTGTACACTCTGTATGTATCCCAAATCAGACCCTCTTTAGAATATTGTTCTCATGTCTGGGGAATGGCGTCCCCTACATCACTTAGCATTCTGGACTCCATTCAAAGAAGAGCCGTTCGTCTTATTAATGATCCAACGCTCACAGAAAGGCTTCCTCTTCTTGCCCACCGTCGAGCTGTAGGGGATCTGTCGCTCTTCTATAGGTATTTTCATGGCTTCTGCTCAAAGGAGTTGGCCAGTATAATTCCTTCTCTGGCAGCTCCCAACAGAGCAACACGTAGTGCAACTTTTATGCATCCTTTTACAGTTCAGTTAGAGAGGCCCCGAACTTCCCGCTTTCTTCGTTCCTACATCCCTAGAGTGTCTAGACTATGGAACCTGCTGCCCGCAGAAGTTTTTCCTTCTCCTCCCAATCTCCAAAAATTTAAGTCCCGTGTGAACAAACTTCCTCTCACGACACTGAAGACACCCACGGTACGTTAGTACTTAGGCATCAGCCTTCGTGGTCTGTCCCAAGATAAAAAAAAGAAGAGAATGGAAGCGAGGAACCGGAAGGCGCAGGACGCTATAAAACCGGATGATGATGATTTTTGTATTTTTAATACTTAAATTTTTATTTATAAAAATGTATTTTGCGGTTAAACTTTGGATGACAATTTCACTCATCTATAAATAACCCCATTTGAAATATCAAAAATCGAAATTTGCTATCGGATAAAATGGAAAAAGTTACTAACTAAAAAAATCGGTAGGTTTACGGTTCTATCAATAGTGTTGTCCATTTTTACCTTAGTAGCGACTGGATTTTATATTGTTGATTAATTATTATTTTGCTTTTAACTTTGTTTTGTTTGCGCAAAGGTTCTTCGATCTTTTGACCTAGAAAATACGCCTGAAACTTTTTGTGAATATCGCTGTTTTGTGCCCCTCGTGCCTAAAAACTACGAGTCGCCACTGCTTTCCATTAAATTTTGCCGTAATGAATGCACAATATGTAATTTAAATGTAGTAAAAAGGACAATAAAAAGTATCCAATTTTTTTTAAAGTAATAAAAGTGGATAATTACCACTTTATGGGAGTCTTAACTGCAGCAACTGACAACAGTGTTTTAAGATCCTGCAAGCCCCAAGGCCGAAGTTGGTTGGACTTATTTTACTTCTTGTTTCTCGTTTAATCTCGGAGATGGTTTATTTAGTATCTCTACGGTACGAAAGGTAAAGACATGATTTAAAATAAACGAATATCTAAAGGCTATAATAAGATTTATTATGAATACTAACGAGTTCTCGACGTAAAAGCAAAATCTAATATAAGCAAAAAGTTAAAGTGTTATATTAGCAATATATTGTGGTCATAGATTGTCTGCTTAACATACTAGTCCGGGAGACCACCGCAAAAAAACAAGCCAATAAAAGATACGCATAAAACATTTGCCAATGCACTGCTGCCTCAGCTCTGCGAGTTCAAATTGCGTTTTTTTTACCTTAAAAAAAGTCGTAAAAATAATTTTTTTATTATAACTCCAAACAAGGAAGTTTAAAGGTGTATGGAAGCCCAATGCTATGGCCCATTCGATCAAAAAATGTCCAGCCCAGTATGAAAATAACTGTCAGAGTTGGCCCCGTCGATTTTGCGCAATAACGAAATTCCACGAAATAATTTAATGTGTTGCCTACTTACACACTGATAAATCAGTGTGTAGTTAGGCAACACATTATACTTTTATGAGAGTCGTATTAGTTTTGATTGTTTTGCTTTGTGTGATTATATTTTGTGGTTGCAGAAGTTTTTTGGATTGGTAAAAACCTTCTTATTTTTATTTATTAGTGTTTATTAAATTGTGACTATAATTTTGTGTTTATTGTTTGTTACTTATAATATCGTAACAAAATGAGTAGAGGTTGTATGGTCTTGTCTTGCAAATCTAAGGGTAACATACCCGGCATTTTTTACTTTAGGTTAGTATTTCTTATATCTAAATTAGGTGCTTCTTATGAGATGTAACGTTAGGTAACCGAATAAATAATAATATATCAATTATGAATAATAGAAAATGAAAATTTCATAGGAAATAGCAGTGAGAAAAGTAAGGCAGTACAACTTAACTATCTTTTAGATGATTTTCACAATGTTTGTGTATTTCTGTGGATTATTAAAAAGAAATAAGGTTTACATTTAGGTACTTTTATTTCATTAAATAATTTAGTACATTCTTTTAAAGGATCAAAATTATTAATTACTGGGCAGACCAGGCAAATTTTAATATATACAGGTCCCTCTAATTGAATAAAAGAAAGTACAATTTTATGTTAAAGTTCCTTTTTACTTTTTCTGTATTTGTTTAAAAGAAATTAGATTTTTGGTTTCTTAAACTTACATTATCAACTTTTTAAGCTCGACATACTGTAGACACATAATATTTAACGGTTACTGTTAAAATGGATACCTAGGTACCAAAGGATACTAAACATTTTTAACCACTGTTATTCTGTCTCATGAATGTTTGTTATTAGTGAAAAGTATATGTCTAAAAAGCAGTTATAAAAATTTTCACTTTTTAATGTACAACCACAATCTTAGGATTAGATTAAACTCATTTACACTATCTTGCACTTCTTTTATCACAAAATTGGTGATAAGTACATGAAACTATCATACAATGTTTAAAATTTATTTTTAAAAATTGTGTTTTTATTTATTTACAAAGATTTTTGGTAAAAGTACAAAACTCACAAAAATATCGACCATTTAAATAGAAGGCTGTAAAGTGGCGCCATCTATTCTCTCCATATTATATCAGATGATATAAAATCCAATATAACACAATAATTTTAAATATTCTATGGTAGTATCGTTTAATAAAAAACAATTTTGTGCAAAAAATTAAAAAAAAAAGTGAATGCTTGAATTTGACATTTGATGATCAACTTTATAGATAGTAACAAAGAATTATGGAAATCCGGCTCTGACCTACTATTCATTGCGCAAACTCCGCGGGGCCAATCCCCCGATTCCCGCTGCCCTGCACGCCTGGACAATTTTGTTCTACAGTATTGGGCTTCCATACACCTTTAAACTTCCTTGCTCCAAAACTATTGATTTTAGGATAAAAAGTATAGAATCAAAATTAATGGTTCAATAAAACTAGGTCATTTTTCTGAATAAAATTTTTTGTAGCCATTTTAGTTTTTGAGACATTAACGATTTAAATTTAAAATAAAAACGCAAATATCTCAAAAACTAAAACAGTTACGAAAAAATGTATAAAACAAAAAATATTTTTAATAAGCTCTATAAAAGAGGTTATATACATATTTTTAATAAACTAAGTATAAAGGAGATATAAGCAAAAAAGTGGTTTTGGCATTAAAAATTTCGCTAATGACAATATTTTTTTGGTGCAAGTAAGTATACCAGCTCTGATCCATCTAAAAATTAATTTAACTGTTCTATTCATTAAATATAGGCTTGTTTTTTTGCGGTAGCCTCACGGGCTATACAGTGAATACATAAAGTACGTCGCCCCCTTTCCCTTTAACTTCTATTCCATTCGGTGGTTTGCAATAAAATTTGGAAGGGTCATAGAATAGAATTGATTGTTCCGTTTTTTGGCTTTGATTTCTTCCAGGAAATCGTTTGCCAGCTCTCCCCTTTCCAGACACGCGTTGCGGGCAACGTGAGCTTTCCCAGGCTTCGTCAGTGGAATTTCTGGATTGTCGGGCTCGAAGCCCCGGAAATTCCGAATTTATCACAAAACTTAAATTTTTCTAAAATATTTTATTATCTGTGCAAGGCACAAAAAATGGAAGTCCGACCAGGAAACTGCTACTGGTATCACGCATAACCGCTTTCTGTCAGTACTGCTCCTTCCTGCTAAGCGCACAACCATCTTCCGCCATTAGGAAAATTCCTCGTGCGTGGGACTCTCAGAAAGAAACAGGTATAGGAATCTTCGTTCACAGCGCTTAGCCCCAGAAGAAGGACTCCATCGTTTGGCTTGAGTTTCTCCTTGATCCCCGATGGTAAAAGCTGTTGATACAGCGCCTTCCCGGAAAAACTATGTAGTTTTCTTATCGCGAGCACTTCACTGATCGGAAGTCAAACAGGAACTGTAGAATAGAATAGACAAAAGCTTTACGATTAATTTTGCAAATTGAAAATGTTTCAGGGGGCAAGTTTTTTAAATCTTCGTGAGTCAAAAATGTTCCTTTCAGATATTTTAGCCTTTGGCGTGTTAATTACCGGCATTTGCATAGAATATGTTGCGCGGTTTGGCTCGACCTTCATGGTCAGTCTTTCGATCTTTGTGAGCTGATACCTCATAGGGCCGTGCCTTGGCAGAAAGTTGGTGACAATCCTGAGTTCGTTTTTTTGAAGTTTAAGAACCTTCTTAGGCGATTGTAAAATGATTTTCTTCGCCTGTCTTTGGCCTAAAGCATCATTCCAGTGAGTCTCGTTTTGCCTCTTTTTCCATTCTCTGAGTTCTTCCAATAGGTAACCTCTACTTGTGCCGCAGAACGAACCCGATCCGTAAAACAGGGCTTGTGCGCTCACTTTCAGGGTATTATATGAAAAAAATATCTCTTTTAAATGACAACTACTTTATATGTCAAAATGACAACATGCCATAATTTTGTTTTTTAATGTTTTGTTTATTTTAAAGGTTCTTTTATTCTTTTTAACCTTCATTTGATTTCTTCATTTTTAAATGACGACCAAGAAAGTTTTAGCAAGACTATTATGCATTTTTTTTCAAACCGATTCGATTCGATTTTAGGGCATTCAGAATGTTTAATGGTTTTATTTCTGCAAAGGCATCACGAATTTTTGATCTAGTTGTTGTTGGGTTAAGAAGACCTCTTTATAAATTTTATTTTTACACACTTCCCAAAGGAAAAAATCTGGAGGTGATAGATTCGGAGATCGTGGTGGCCATCTTATAGGTCCATATGTTCTTATCCAACGGTTTCTAAAGTGAGTATTTAAATACTTACTCTTATTCGAAAGAGCGTTATGGGTAGGGCCGCCATTTTGTTGAAAGTAAATCTCTATTACTTCATAAAGAATATTATCAAGGATATCAAAAAGATCTGATTGGCGCACGTCTAGATATCTATCTGCAATTAAATTTTCTTCAAAACTGCGATACCCCAGTTTATTTTAGAATAAAAAAGAACTTACATTTACCACAAATCGATCTTGTTAACGAACAGGTCGTACCATGTGAGGATTCGTGGAGTTCAAATATCTTTCATTATGCCGGTTAAGAATATCGCAACTTGTTATTTGACATTCATCTGACCAAATAATTTTTTTGTGAAAAGAACGATTGTCGTTAGGATTTATTTAAAAACCACTAACAAAATTCTAATCTTCTCACATCATCACCATGGTGCAAATATTCGGTAATATTGAAACAATAAATTGTTTCTTAAAATTATTTTTAAAAAATTATTATATTTGAATTGAGCACGTTTCGGCAAAAAAAAACGTTTTATTTTAACCTTACGAAGTTATTTAATAAATGTCATGTCTATATATTTTTTATATATATATATATATATATATATATATATATATATATATATATATATATATATATATATATATATATATATATATATATATATATATATATATATATATATATATACAAGCAGAGACCGTATTTAGGCGGTGGCGAGATGGGCCCCGCCAACGGCGAACTACGATTTTATTGTTAAGAACATTTATTTTTAATTTTAATCATCCGTAAATAAGGATGTATAGTTAATTTAAATTTCACTTCTCTCAGTCAGATACAAACAGTTTTTTTTTTTGTAAATAAAGCCTCTTTTTAATAGTAGGCTAATATTTTCATGTAAACAAAATATAGAATTTGACACAAATTCCACCACAAAATTGGTATTTTAAAGAAATGAAACTCTCGGGTAAAAAAACTTTAAACTCACAACTTTGCACTTTAATTTTATAAAATTTCGGGGAATAACCCCCGGAATCCCCCCCACGCCATACCTAAATACGGCCCTGGCACAAGTGTTTCTAAATCTTTTATTTATTTGTAGACTAAACATTTTATTAAAGTCTTAACATTTAAAAACTGATGTTTTAGAAGACCAATTCAGTGACTGCAGGTCCTTTCTAGATGTTGGACTTACCGTAAGCATAGGTTCTAGGTTCTATTTTCTTAGGTCCTACCTGAAACAAAAATATTATATAAGTATCAGATTATACTTTAAGATGTATATTATTATGAATGCAGAAGGTTTCTTATTTAACTAAAAAGAACCGTGAATAAAAAGTTAAAGTTTATTAAAGTGACGTTATTATACTTCAAGTCCAAAATTTCTGTCAATGACGCATCGCTCGCTTTTTGAGTGCCCCGGGTTGTGTGGGGTCAGGGGAATCAATTCCACGTATGCATTTTAAAAAAATAAATGATAACATTTCGTCAAAACATGAAAATATTTTTACAAAAAGTTATTTTCTTACATTTTCATTAAGCCTTTAAATTAGTAACAAGCCTATATTATTTTGATATTATTCGGATTAATGAGAAATGTATTTTTTTTGTTAAATTTTTCACACCTCCCATTTTGAGGTCATAAATCACAAATTTGAGTTTTTTGGCGATTTTTTAACGTTTTCCCAAAAAAAAAAAAACATTTTTACTTTAATTCAACCTTCTCTGATTTTATTTTGCTACATGAAAAAAAAAATAAAATTTTAGTCTTAAATAAATTAAAAAGATGTAAAAAACAGAACGATAACAATCTAAGTTACACCGACTTGCCAATTCACCACCGATCTTGCAATTTCAATATTAAATACGATATTCACACCCTTGCTTCTAAAAATATCCCCATATAAGGGAAAACAAAACTTTGAGATCATCAGCTTGTAGAATCCAATAAGTATTTCGGGTCTTTCGTGTTCCATATTTAGGATTTCCATATCGAGAATATTTTTGATCAAACATTCAGGTCGAGTGAAGCAAGGTTCGCATACCCTTTTAAAAATGTCATAAAGAAAACTATTACAACCTGGTAACAGGTTGACATTTTTTTAATTTCGAGTTGAATTCGGACGTAAACGTTTTACCTACTTTTATTGAAAATTAAGGTTTTTTCCCTTCTTTTTAAGTGTTTTTTTAATATTAACATAGCATGCGTTTTAAATATGTTTTCGTGCAAATGACAGAAATTTTAAAAGGGAAAATGTCGTAAAATGGAATTAAACAATTCAATTATTATTATTTTTTTAAAAACTATAAAAAGGGGGCCAAAAAAAAAAGCTTCTGATTCATGTTTAACAATCGAAAAGAAAAAAAGTGTACAAAAAATAGAATCCGAATAATTACTAATATTGATTTTTTGCCTTTTAAAACTCTGAATACCGTACGCGAAAAAAATTTTTTTAGAGTTGCATATATCTGCAGCATCCCAAAATGGTTAGTTCTATTCGTTCCCGAATCTCATGGTAAACATTTTTAACCATTATTCGTTCTTTTAACGATAACTGAGTTTTTTTTTGTGGAGGATAACTAGTTAAAAGGGTTTTTTAATATTCATAGTTTACAGAATTAAAAGCATTTAAAAACACTAAATCTTTTTATACAATTAAAACACTAAATAAGATAAACTATTATAAAATTGGCACAAAACAAAACTATATACTACAATTATTAGAAATTTATAATATTTAGAAAATACCCTGTATAGCAATTAAAATTTAAACTTACAAAAACTTCCATAATCAATAATAACTAAATAAAATCATCGAACAGCACGAAAACCCTGTCGATAGCTTATATTCATGTCTGTTCAAGTTGTAAACTAAGGAATGTGTTTGCCACTTTTATTGCCTTTTTGATAACAATGATTTCAATACATATTGGCGTGCTATTTTAAGTGCGATCGCTGGCTGGTAACTTATTTTCGCGAATTATGACAACTGGCGATGAAATTTTGGCCGGTTCACTGTTATTTGACCGGAAAAGTAATCATAGGTTAAAAAACATTTACTATTTAGATTTTTATTCAGCCGCTTCGTCGGTTGGGTGGCCGGTATTAAATGAGTCATTGACAGAAATTTTGGACTTTAGGTATAGTAAACAACAATTTTGTTTTGTTTCATCAACAACGTTATAACAGTGCAGGTATATTTATTTTTATTTGGTTACTGGAAGTACTCACAATGAATCGTGAACATTTTTTGTTGAATGTTAAATAAGTCATTTCGAGAAAAAATAATTTAGGCAAATAAGCAAAATGACCGATATTTTGGAAAATAAACTTATTAACATTTTTTAGCTTTTTTAATAATCCTAAAATTAAATATTGTTAATGGGCGTACTCTACAAAACGGCGGTCATTTTACACTTTTACCAAAGTAATATTTTCTTTTGTACCTTTTTAAATTAAACTTAATAACTTATTTTTTTTATATAACTAAGTCAGCTTAAATCGGCATATTTTAAGAAAAAGTCTGTCAGCAGCCTTTATAAAAATATAACACAAAAAGAAATTAAAAAAAATAATTAATAAAATATTCTTTCAGTTAATTTGTAAATGTTTTTTAAACAAATAAGCTGGCGACATCGCAAAGCACTTTTCGAATAATGACAATAAACAATAAAACAGAATAATTGAAAACGAAATTGCCACAGTACGAAATTCAAAGGATTGGAACGATCTGCGAATGACATTTTAATCGGGCAGTGAATGTAAAGCATTCTCTGGCTCGGAGAACTATTAAGAGAAAGCAATTACAAGTTACAGGGATCTGTATCAGAACGTAACCTGAAATAATGGAAAATGTCCGCTATTTAACGTTGCAATCGTCGGTCTCCTGTAACAACAGGGGCGGTTCTATGGAGTGGCCCAGGTCAACAACATCACTTTCTTTCTTTAAAAACTTTTTGAATATATATCGAGAAATATAAATACTCGGACATAATATGCTGCGTCTGTCAAAAAGTCTGGAGCAATTTTTATATTATTACATTTAAATAAAATTTAAGTTTGGAATTAGTGTCTGCTTTAAATTTGTTAAAAATCAAGTAGACTAGTTGGCTAGAGTGACACTTTATTTTTGAAAATTCACAACATGTAAAATTCCAAATTGCTGGAGAAGACCGCCGAGGAGATCAGGTTTTACTTCATCGTGTCATAAATAATTTCTTGTCCAATCTTAAAAAGTGCAAAGTTGATGGCGGCCACTTAAAAGACGTAATTTTTAGAAAGTTAGGATGAGTTGTATGTTACCTGTTAAATCCCAAAGAGTAGATTGTAATTAACTATAATAATAAAATTGTTTTAACAATTTTATTAAGCTATTAAAAAAGGGGGTCCGATATAAATATACAGGGTGTCCTAAAAAGGTCGTTTTTTAAGCCACCGTTTTCCCCCTTTTGTTTTAAAAAAACAAGCGCAGGTCAATGCAGATATCTCTTTCACAAGACCTCAAACTTATCTTGGATTGGGGCGCCAAAAATCTTGTTCAGTTTAATGCTTCGAAAACACAGTCATGTTCCCTGTCGAAAAAAAAAAAAAAGTCTGCAAATGCCCCCCCCCTTTTACATATGAGCGGCCAAGTTCTGCAGAACAAAGAGTCGTTTAATCTTGTCGGCGTTCTTTTGAGAATAACCTTAACTGGCACAAACACATTTTATCCATAGCTTCGGCAGCTTAAAAAAAGATTGGATTTTTTTTCCGAGCCAGAAAATATTTCTCTTTCTTCCAATTTGTACACTCTGTATGTATCCCAAATCAGACTCTCTTTAGAATATTGTTCTCATGGGGGGGGAAGGGCCCCCCCCCCTACAACACTTAGCATTCTGGACTTCATTAAAAAAAAGAGCCGTTCGTCTTATTAATGACCCAACGCTCACAGAAAGGTTTCCCCCTTTTGCCCACCGTCGAGCTGTGGGGATTTTGTCGCTCTTCTATAGGTATTTTTCACGGCTTTGCTCGGAGGAGCTGGCCAGTATAATTCCTTTTTCTGGCAGCCCCCCCAAAAGAGCAGCACGTAGTGCAACTTTTATGCATCCTTTTACAGTTCAGTTAGAGAGGCCCCGAACTTCCCGCTTTCTTCGTTCCTTCACCCCCCAGAGTGTCAAGCTATGGAACCTGCTGCCCGTAGAAGTTTTTTCCTTTTTTCCTCCCAATCCCCAAAAAAATTTTAAATCCCGTGTGAACAAACTCCCTCCCACACTGAAGACACCCACGGTACGTTAGTATTTAGGCATCAGCCTTCGTGGACTGTCCCAAGAAAAAAAAAAAACTAGGTCTCGTTTGAAAGAGCTTTTACCAGGGCTTAAGATAAAATACCGGTATAAATAATTATTTTTTTGTTTTATTTCTAAAGACTGATTTGTGTCAAAGTTATAAATTTTGACAATTTTTTCGAAAAATTTAAATACAATTGTTCAATTATTATATGTCCATTAAAAAAACATAAAAAGTCAAGAAACTGGTGAAAACAGCATTTTAGCCAAACGGTAAGTTTTATCAAAATATTAGTTTAAAAAAATTGTAGATCATAAAATTATCTATAAAAAAATATTTTAATATTTTTTTTCTAAGAGCCATCATTTCTAAGATATAACGAATCAAACAGGTAAAAAGAGTTGTAATTTTTAACTGTTATAGGAAAATGTCGTCCCCCCAAATTTTTGTGCGATTGGGGGTTTTTATAAAAATCTTAGTTTGAAATTTTTTTTAAAAACACAAACTTTGAAACTCAAATTACAGAAGATTGCCCCAAAAAATTTTTTTTTTTTTAGTAACTTTTAAAAAAATTATACCAAGTTTTTTTTAAACTTAAGGGGTTAAATCCGCCATATTGTAAAACTCTTCTGTGAGTCAAGAAGGGCCCTTTTTTGGCCATGTTGGATTTTATGCCGGACAGTGGCGTAGAACTGAGGTGAAAACAAAAAAAATGTTTTTTTTCCGAAGAACAAAATTTATATTTCAAAAATATAAATGTAATTCAATTAATGAAATTAAAAATTAAAGCGGAAAATGACGGGTGGCGTCCCTTTTTTCCCCAAAGGTACCTACTACATTAAAATTTTAAAAAAAAAAAGGGGAAATTTAAAAAGTTGTAAAAAAATAATTAATTTTTTTAATTATTAGTAGGTACACTCTATTTTTAAACACACGATATTGAATTATTAACCCCTTTTTTTTTTTAATAATACCCAACTATATTAGACGTTTAAAAAATTTTTTTTAAGCAAGTAAAGAAGTTTGGGGTTTTTTTAAATTTTTTTTTTTTCTTGGAACACTTCCCCGGGGAAAGGGGGGGAAACCCCAGTATTAACGCACCCCCGGGGGTTTTTAAGGGGGGAAGGGGGGGAAAAATTTTTTACAAAGACTTAAATTCTGCAGGTAGCAGGTTCCATAATCTTGACACTCTAGGGATGAGGGGGAAAAAAAAAAAGCGGGAAGTTCGGGGCCCCCAGCTGAAAAAAGATGCATAAAAGTTGCACTACATGTTGCTCTGAGGGGGGGTGCCAGAGAAGGGGTTATACTGGCCAACTCCTCTAAAGAAGCCGTGAAAATACCTATAAAAGAAAGACAGATTCCCTACAACCCGTCGGTGGGCGGGAAGGAAGCTTTACTATAAGTGCGGGGAAACAGAAAAGGGCTTTTACCAGGCATCTTGAAGATCTTTGTTAGATTTTAAAATATCAACCCAGATCAGATACTGGAAGCCATAGAATAATAATTTTTCTTTTAGGAATTTATGACGGGGTTTCTGTATTACTTCATAAATATATAAACTTGTCTATTAAACCCCTAATTTATTTTATTTTAAAAAAAACCAAAATTTGTTTACTTTTTAAAAAAAAAAAAAAAAAATTAATTTTTTTGGCCCTTTTACGGGGGGGGAAAACGGCCCTTGATATTGCATAATAATGGCAAATTTTTCATTTTTGGGAATAAAATTAATTATTTTATGTAAAAAAAGTAAATACAGGTTTATGCTACAAAACTAAACTTTATTTGTTTCACAACTACAACACTACAATACATTTACAATTGCAACAATTAGAAAAATACAACTGAAATTTTTACATTTTGAAATAGATATGGAAGAAAAGAAACACTCTTTGTGGGATTATTTTTAAAATATTTTGTGGTATACTACATTCTATATTTTAAAAGATAAAAATCATTTAAACATTAAAATCCTACTTAATACAAACACAAAAATTTCATTTATAGTTTTTTCCTTTTCGATCAGGATCTCATAATCACGTTTTGCCATTTTTCTGGAAGACATACAATATAAAAATCGTCTTTTTTAACATGCTTCGAGCAAATGACAGAATCCTTATGGGGAACACAACTTTTTGGTCTATTGCATACTAAGGACTAATTAAAGCAACACGACTAAACACTTCCAATATAGTAAAAACAGTCAAAACCAATAAAATATCAACTCTGTACACAAATATTTGCAACTGTAAAAATAACCCAAGGAAGTTTAAAGGTTATGGAAGCCCAATACTGTAGAACAAAAAATTTTCCCGGCGTGCAGGGCAGCGGAATCGGGGGATTGGCCCCGCGGAGTTTGCGCAATGAATAGTAGGTCAGATCCGGGCTTCCATAATTTTTTTGTTAATATCTTAAAATTGACATCATCAAATTTAGAATTTTTGCATTCACTGTTTTTTTTTTTTTTTTGCACAAAATTGTTTTTTATTAAACGATACTACCATAGAATATTTAAAATTATTGTGTAATATTGGATTTTATATCATTTGATATAATATGGAAAGAATAGATGGCGCCACTTTATAGCCTTCCCATTTAAATGGTCGATATTTTTGGGAGTTTTGTATTTTTACCAAAAATCCTAGTAAATAAATAAAAACACGATTTTTTAAAAATAAATTTCAAACATTGTATGATAGTTTCATGTACTTATCACCAATTTTGTAATAAAAAAAGGGCAAGATAGTGTAAATGAGTTTAATCCTATCCTAAGATTGGGGTTGTACATTAAAAGTGAAAATTTTATAACTGCTTTTTAGGCATATACTTTTCACTAATAACAAACATTCATGAGAAAATAACAGTGGTTAATAATGTTTAATAACCTTTGGTACCTAGGTATCCATTTAACAGTAACCGTTAAATATTATGTGTCTAAGTATGTCAAGCTTAAAATTGATAATGTAAGTTTAAGAAACCAAAAATCTAATTTCTTTTTAAACAAATACAGAAAAAGCAAAAAAAAACTTTTAAAATAAAATTGT
>JAHBCN010004610.1:0-62132 GCA_019359885.1 Listronotus oregonensis
TTTTTGAAATTTTCAAGAAAGGTGTCAAATATGAAATTAAACAAGTTTGGTTACTGAGATTTGGTCCAAAACGCTGTAAAAATTGAAAAAATATTGAATATCTCGGGCAATATTAAATGAAATTTCATAAAATTAGGTACCGGGAGGTTTTTTGGGTCCCTGATTACGATTTTAATGTCAGAAATTTCTGTAACACCCTTAAAACAGTAAATTTACCCTTTTTTAGGGGTTTTTTGAAACTTTTTGGAAGTAAATCTCAGATTATCAAATAAATGCCATTTTTTCAGAATAATTAAGAAAAAGTTTTTTTTTATTATGCACTGAGATATAAGGGCTTATAATAGGGGGTTAAAACTACCCCCTAATAAGAAAGAATACAAAAAACACGACCTTGGATTATTTTTTTTGTTTTTTAATCAATTTTTTGAAAATATTATATCGTATTTTGACTATTATGATATTCATTTCTCCTCCCCCAACCCCAGGGGGTAAAAAGTACCCTTAAATTAAAAAAAATGAAAAAAAACGTTTTTAAAATTTTTTTGTACAACTTTTCGTTTTAGAACCGACAAACTAACAATATTTTTAGTAAAAAGAAATTATTTACCCCCCCCGCATCTTCGGGAAATAAGGGACCCAATGGATTAACTATAAACAAATTTTGTAATTGCGGAAAAAATGGAACTTTTTTTTGGCTAACAATAAACCATTTTAAAGCTAAGGTTATCCCCCAAATGTCAAGTAATGGCAAATTTCAATTGGATTGACCATTTTTTTATAATTTTACCCGAAAAAAAAAACATTGACCGTTGCAAACATAAAATATGCACTTTTAAACCGCCAAATTCCCTTACATGAAAGATTGATAAAAAAATTAAAATAATAACAACTCTGAATAAAGGCTACAAAGTTTGGCTGCTTAAAATAAAAACTTTTTCACGCTGCTGGCCAAAAACTGAAAATGTCTTACAAAAAACAAGATTTGACCCACATTTATCAGTCCAAAACATAAAAAATAATTATCCGATAAGGCTAAAAATAACTGGACATATTAAGGGACATGTGTTCTGACTTTTCACTAAAGGATTATTTTTTTCAAGCAACACAGTCCAGATGGCGCTAAAAAATTAGCATAAAAAAAAATTGAAAAAAGTTTATTTTGCCCATAACTTTTTTTCTGCTTATTTTAAACTCTTCTGGTTGGTCTCAAAATTTTACCAATTTTGTCTTCTTGCAAAATAATAGTAATCTTTTTTTGTGGAAGTAATATTTTTCCAGATATTTACGCCAAAACATCCGGTCTTTCATTTTTCGTTAAGCAACTGTTTTTGCCAGCTTATATCGCCTTTAAACTCATCGTACAAAAATTTAAAAAAAATCGTTTTATTTGTCAACTAAAATACTTCATATTAGTAATATATATTTTTTGTAATACTACCACATTTTGGGTTAAATTAAAAAAACTTTAAATAATATACCATTTTTGGCAGAAATTTCATTTTCCTTGCGCTATTACTTGGAAGGGGTTCATTTTTATGAAAAGTTGTATTTCATGTTTTTATGATAAAAAACGATAAATCATTGATTGGGTAAGTAATTTTTTTTCACCCCCCGCCGCCAATCCTTTTTCCCAGTATCGAAAGTTTTTTAATTCAATACTTGGCACCTTTCTTAGCATAATACAAGTTGCTTCAAGTACCTTCTTTTTGCCCGAAATTTGCGTTTCGTGATTTTACCTCCTTTACTGTATTAGTCAGGGTTGCAAGGATTTAAATCAATTGATTTTAATCACGATTTAAATCACATTTAATATTGATTTTTTTAAATTTAAATCATAATTAAAATCAAAAAAATAAAAATTATAAAAAAATAATTTGGGTTATGAAGAAAGATCGAAACAAAAATAATTACGTTAGTATAGTAAATTAATTTATTACAAGAACACAAGAACACATAGATAGAAGTATTATTGCAGAAAATATTCAAAACAAAAAACAAATTTAATTGTAATATTTGTAAAGAAACACTAGTTTGGCACTTTTTCAGTACCTAATCGATTGCGTAGTTTAAAGTGCATAAACCAAATGTTGAGAATATCCTCTCTACTGATGCAGACGAAGCAGCTGCACAGAGCAGTTGTGTAATTATGGGAAGTTCTTTTCAATAATATCTGCGTTTCGTTGTGATTTCCAACCAGTCAATAGGTTTTACGCTTTTCAGGATATCATCTTGAAACATAATATCGTTAAAAGGCTCTGATTTGGCAAGAAACTTGATGATTAGTGGTAATAAACCAGTATCTGGATACAGTTCTTTTGCAGTTTGAAATGCAATATTTTTTTCAGTATATGTCAAACTTTGTGTTTTCGTTGGGTCGATAAGAAATGCCAGCAAATGATACGGGGTTATACATTTTATATCGATTTTTAAATTTTGCAGTTGATGTAATGTCAAATTAGTTTTTCAAAGTAATCTTCTATATTTTAAATTGCTCTACAACATCTGAAATAGTGGCGTCGGTCTTTTGCAACCTATCTATGGCAATGGAAATTGGCTTAAGAATTTTGAGGTAATCTTCAGCACTTCTCTTTAAATGAATGTTTGAAATTTTTTCCCTGATAATACTGTCAATCTTTTCTTTGTGTTTTCACTGATTCTAAAAGTATGGGCCATGATTCGGTAAATACTTGCAAGCAGTCTGCAAGCAGTTCCATCGAACATCACTAGGTATGACTAGTTTTTTGCCTCCTTCTTTGGCATATGTTGCAGATGCAAAATGATTGTTCCTAAAGTACTTTACGATTTGGACTACATGCTCTTTTATATCAACGATTTCCAATCACATAATAAATTTAGTATATGTGTAGCACAGCCATATGCTATTACATTGAATTTATCAGATGCCTTTATTTCATTTCGCATTGCAGACATGTTAGCTGCATTATCTGTCACGAAACTACTCACTGTACAATCATACTCGGTTTTTAGTTTGTTTATAAGGGTTGCTGCAATTTCTGTTAGGTAGTCGGATGTATGTGGATGCCCAGTTGTATCTACAGTGTCGAATAGAAAGGAGGAGCCATTTTCTGCAGTAACGGGCACATACTATGGGTTCATTATGCACATGTACCGACATCCCGGTTTTCCTCCGTTTCCCCGATTTTCTTTGAAAAACTGCCAGATAAGGTCTTTTTTCTACCACTTCTTCAAAACGACATATTCAAAAAACTATATTTTTATATTTTACACAATTCAAAATTTTCAGTTAGCCGTAAAAACAATGCTCGCGCGCACAATCTTAACTAGGAAATACGCCGTCCGCGTTCTCCTTTATGTAGACCGGTAAATCTGCGTGTTCTCACAGGAATTTTAAGAAAGTGCAAGTGCTTTCTCGCGGTAAATATTTAATATAAGAGTTTATAAAAACGAAAAATATTAGGAGATAGGAGAATGTTTAAGAATAAGGACACGTTACAAACTTCGATTGTGCTATTTACAAAAAAAAAATCAAAAAAATCATGATTTTTTTTTAAATCGCGATTTTTGTTTTTTTTTTTAATCATGATTTTTTACAACCCTGGTATTAGTATATGGACTCTCAATCTAGCATTAAAATCTTATAAAAGTTTTATTTTAAGACTAGACTTGTAGCGTCTCAATCATCCCTCGTCAAAATTATCCATAAAGTCAACGACGACAAACGGATATATGCTGTGGGAAATATGTTTCCCTTGTATACATTTCGAAAAGCAACCGAGAAATAATAAATAAGAAATAATAAACACTTCCCAAGTAAGAATAATAGAGTGGCGTTTCTTAAAGGCGTCGGTCCCGGTAAAAAAGACGCCGCCGACGCTACGCCGACGTCACCCGACGCTGCTTGACACGGATCAGCTGTTTTGTGGACGTCTAATCTCGTTTGACCTTCCTGCTTTCGAAAGGGCAAGATATGATGGGAAAATGAGTAGAGTGTTTAGAAAGTTTTGGGTTTTTGTATGGTGTATAGTGTAAAAAATAAATACGATGAGTCATATATACGGGGATAGATCAAATACTATAGATCAAAAAAAAAAAAAATGTATTTACTGTTATAAAATAATAAAGCATGCATTATTTTTTTGTATAATCTTCTTTATACATAAAATTTCCTCGACAAAAGCTTTTTGTTTTACGATTTAAAATAAAATGTATTTCAGAAAGGAAATTTTAACAGACAGAAAAGAAATTAACAACCTAAATTAAGAGCCAAAAATCTAATGGTATTCAGCGATATAACGCCTCTCGCTCTCGTCGTTTTATCTATATCGAAAAAGAGGGTAAAATCCTGCTGAAATTTCAGCAGAAATTCGCGAAATCAAACCATTTTCGCTTCTGCTGATTTATGGCCGGCAGCTTGCCGCTGTCTCCTGCGACATTATGCAAAGTTCCGACGTTTCTACCGCTGTTTGAACCCCGAATCCACGCCCCACCTTTGATGCATTGCTTTGGGGTCGTTCGACTATAACAACGTCTAGATCAGTAAGCTATTCTAGCGCTTTATAGAGGATGTTACCGTAATAATTTTTCACGTTGACATTTTAATAAACTAAATATTCTATAATTCCGATAAACTTCGTTCTTTATTAGGTCAGTAGGTAATTTCCTATTGCAAAATATTAAAAAAAGTTTCTATAAATATGGGTCTGAAAATGAATAGTTTTAGATGCAGGGTCATCTTTTAAAAAAAAATAGGTTTTTCGTAACTTAAATACCCGATCCTCGTGAAATTTGTTTTTATTTTTGGTAATAAGGGCCTAATTTAGGCCTAATTAAATTAAAATTGTTAAATCCAGTGGCGTCTTCGGGGACACTTTATCGAAATTAAAATTGTACGCTACTGATTTTTTGCATTTTATATTTTTTTTTAAAAAAAAAAATTATATATATATATATATATATATATATATATATATATATATATATATATATATATATATATATATATATATATATATATATATATATATTTTAAAAAATATATACAACAAAGGTACTAAATTTCTTGAGTATCGGTCCAGAAGAGGGGGTAATTTAAAATGAAACATTTTAGTTTTAAGAATTTCGAAAATATTTATTTTCTTCCTCAGGTCTAAATATGAAAAAAAAAAAAAAAACATACAATCAAAAAAAAGGGAAATCTTTCTCAATTTTAGGTATATTTACAACTAAATGCATTATTTAAAGTTGGAACATCAACAACAGCTGAGTTTTCAATGTAGGGAACGGATATTATTTAGTTTTAAAAATTCATATTAATTTTTTAATAATTGTGATACATTTTTAAAAAATTTTAATTGTTGTTAAATTTAAAACTAGACAGAATGGATGGGTTTCTATACCATTTATCGTATTAGGGTTTTTTCCTTTTTTAATTAATATGTATACATTTGTTATTTTTGGAATGCGAGTATGGTCCGGGCATATCTAGGTTAAAGTTAAGATATTGTTAACAAACTGGAAGATAGATTTTCTTATGACTGAATGTGTACGTAATATGCAAAGTTGAAAAATTAGTGATGGTAAAAAATTAAACAGTAAATATGTAGTGTCTTAATGATCACGGAGCTCTCATCTCTCACATAAGAGCATGTGTGTATGTGCGTGTATGTCTGTGTGAGTGTGTAGGTATAAACTAAACTAAATTAGTACATATTAAAATTTAAAAAAAAAGGAAAAAAAAACCCTAAAACGAATAAAGTGGTATAGAAATCCACCCTTTTCTTACTAGTCTTACATTTAACAACAATTAAAATTTTTTAAAAAGTATAAACTTAATTATTAAGAAACATTAATATGAATTTTTAAAAAACTAAATGATATCCTGTTCCCAAACATTGTAAAACTCAGCTGTTGTTGATGTTACCAATTTCTAAATAATGCATTTATTGTAAATATACCTAAAATTGAGAAAGATTTGCCTTTTTTTTTTATTGTTTTTTTTTGTTTTCCATATTGTAGACCTGGGGAAGAAAATAAATATTTTCGAAAGCTCGTTAAACTAAGAAGTGTTTCACTTTAATTAGCCTCTCCGGGACCGATACCCAAAAATTTATACCTTTGTTGTTTAATGGCAAAGACTTCCCCCCTTTCTTATTTATATATATATATATATATATATATATATATATATATATATATATATATATATATATATATATATATATATATATATATATAAAAAATTAAAATATAAATAGAAAAAAATTGAAACCAGAGTAGTGGAAATCATCAATTAAAAAATGAAAAGGTTTTAGTGAAAACAACTTCATTCACATTTTTTAAACACATTGATTTAACTTATTTTAAGCACTATCGTTGCCCCCTGTTATAACAAAGATTTAAAAATGAAAAAAATATAACAAAAAAAAAAAATTTATATTTAAAAAAACTTAAAAAAAACCATACTTTTTTTTTTTTTTTTTTTGTAAGTTTTTAACTATAAATTCTTTTGTTTTTGTTATATTTCTTTCCTCCAAAAAGTCTTGTTGTACAGGCAACACGTCCCCAAAACTAAGTTAAAGTCAATGAGAGAATAGTTTTGTTCTTCATTGCTATTCCTTTTTTCATGTTTCAACTCACATATGGTAAGAACTTTGTAAAAGAGAAAAATTTATTTTTGTTTTTACTAAAAAATATTTTTTTTATTTTTAATTTTATATAAAAATTTTTAAATTTTTTTAATAAAATTAATTATTAAAGTGGTTTCAATTGATGCATTTCCACTACTCTTTTCAGATTTTTTTTTCTTCATAGTCAGTCACACTACCCTTTCCCTTTTATATATATATATATATATATATATATATATATATATATATATATATATATATATATATATATATATATATATATATATATATATATATATATATATATATTAAAAACAACTAAAAACGCAACTTTTTTGTTTCCTGATATTTTTGCTAATCATGCTTTCTTTTCGAGAAACAAAAATTAAAACAATTTATTGCAGTTTGCCGGAAGAGTCTGTGGTGCTGAAACCTATTTTTTTGGATATTAAAATTTTATTTCAAAGTCAGTAAATCGCCTTCAACGTCAGCTATCTGATGAAATCACCGTATGATTTTTCTGGCAACAACTATAGGCAAACTTTCTCTGCAGCTTCTTCTACATATGAGTAGTGATAGAACTTTGATAATCTAAAATTGGCTTTAGAAAAAAACAGCTTCCACTTTTTTCCCTGTTAGTTTCATCAATTTTAATGTTTTCAAAGGCAACAAAAAAAAGACAAAAATGATCGTTTCTTGTAGAAGTAATTAGGTCCATGTAATACATGACATAAATATATGCTTTGAAACTGCTGGTGGTAAATTTTAAACAATTTAGGGTTTAAAAAAGCAAGCAGGGAAATGGGGACAGAAACGAATTTTCCTGCATGGACAGGCCTATACAGTGCCATTCCGATAAAGTGTAAAAGTACAGAAATATGACACTTTTTAAGAGTTTAAAAGTTTGTAATGTCAACACTACATATTCAGCTAAAAATAAAAAACTTTTGTATGCTGGTTAAACTTCTTACTCCCTGTATATCTTAACGCACCTCTATATTACTTTTAAAAGCATTTACGCAAAATGCAGTAGCAGATATTATTCAAAATAAATTAATTTACTTTATGCGAAAAGTTCTAAGTCTTTTAAATCCCTGCAGTGTCAGTCAACTCTCTAAACGGCCGGGGATTCTAACTTTAATTTTGAATTTGAAGTTATATTTCGAAATAATATATAAACTTCGTATATACTGAAGTAAACAATGGGCAAATCACACCTTTGGGAAATCGTAGTCCGGATTAATTTTCTATTAAAACATAGTGGAGTTTGCAGAAAGTCAATTGACAGCCTGAAAACATTACTGCTAGTTTTTTTTTATCTTGAGACAATACCCTAAGGCTTAAAGCCTTAGTATCAACGAACCCTGTTTGTCTTGCAATAACAATATCAATATAGTCCAGTAACTGAAGACCTGAAAGTAGCCAAAGCTGTAAATACATCTGTACAGTTTTTATTTGTGGCGCAATTCTTAGGTCTTCGCTGATGCTTTCGAGCGAGAAAAAGTTTATCACTATTCCGACGCGGGAACCCGCTAAAAATGGCCCTTCAAAGACCCAAAAATGAGTTTCCCGCAAATATCTGCCTTAATAATGCGAATTAGAGAATTTTTGTTTTGACAAAAAATGAAGATCATCTCGAAATCTACAACAATGGTTCTTACCATTTTTTTCGCAAGAGCAATAGTTTTCGCAAAAACGGCCGTCGAAAAATCCATAACATTCCACACTAGATAGATGTGGTTAGTTGTAAGTCCGCGAGTCACTGGTGTGATGAATTTCCCTGATTTTTGAAAAATTATTGGACTTTGTTAAAAAGAAAAAGGCACATTTAGAAACTAGACACTTTAAGCTTTCAAATAATGTGCAATCACAAAACACAATTTCAATGATAATAAGTTGAGGAGGATTGCAATTGAATTCTACCCATCTATCCCAGAACTTTTTGGGAAACGGAATCTGGGGGATGGGCAAAATCATTATGTTGAAAAATCCAAGAAAGTGGTGGGGAAAAAATTTTTGGAAAGGACTTTTCTGAAGTCTTTATTATAAAAAAAAAATATACTAAGGACATAAAATCCGAACACCCAGTTTAAATAATTTTTTTTTTTAATAAAATTTTGTATAAAATACTTAATGAAGCATAATAAAATAAATAAATTAAAATTTCTTTTTCTTTAAAGCCCTTTTACCTTTAATGATGTGTGATGCACCCTGATGTGTTACGCATTCTCCAACGCGTCTAGGCATACTTTTTATCAGGTGTGGTATCTAATTCCAGCCAATCACCAACTCCTCTCGAAGTGCTCCTAGAGTCGAGGAGGACGTTGCAAATCCAATCTCCCCCCATTATCCCACACGTGTTAAATTTGGGGGAAAAGTCGGGAGATTTTGGTGGCCATGGTAACAATGTACATCATTATGTTGAAAAAAATCCATTGTGACTCTTGCAACATGTGGTCCATTTCTTTTGGAAAGTTGGATTTGCCAGGGTTAAATGGTAAAAGATGGGGTTCTAAACTTCTTGGATATAACGCTGGCGGTCATGTTCCTGATGAAGATTAGGTGACCTAAAACCTTTTCCCCCCAAAACCAAATTTGATGAACAGCCCTTAACAAAAAACTGGGTTCTCCCACCACTCGCCTTCTAACCCTGGCACCATCGTGCTTGCCTAAACAAAATCGAGACCCCTCACTAAAGACAATACTGTTCCTTTCCCTGATCCCAGAGTGACCGTTCTCTGCACCATCAAGGCGTTTCCCTCGGTTTTGGATTTAAAAGGGGGGACCAGTTGGTCGGTTGAAAACGGGCCCAAAAACCTTCTCAAACAGTTGCACCTTCCATGTTCTGCAAACCATTCATTTGCAATGAACCTGGTAGTGGGAAAGGGTTTAAAGCAATAAAGGGACGACTTCACGGTCTGTTGTTTTACGGCGGCGCCCAGTGCCCTTGCTCTTGGGTACGGCCTTCTTGAAGCCATGCCTACAACACCTAACCCAGTGTCTACACTTCTTTCCTCTAACTGAAATTTCCCCCAAAAAAAAGTCCAGTTTCCCCGAAGTCCACTCCTCTCAAACTCAAAAATTGGAAATCGTACAGGTCTCCCGTACTCTAGGCATCGTAACCAATCGAAAAGAATATCAAAACCCAAAAACCCGACAAATTTGTATCTTTACCGCAGCTTCAATATTCATTTTTAGACTGTTAGTGAATTTTAAAAAAAGCAGTATAAACAAAATCTCAGACTGATAATGCTGCAAATTCCATCAATTTTATTTTTAGTAAGATAAATAAATTCCCCAAATTTTTTTTAAACTGGGTGTTGGATTTCTTTTCATTATATGATAATAATATAGGGGGTGTCCCATTTAAAATAAGAAAGTGAACACCGGTGGCCAGCACAATAAACACCCCGTATATGTGAAAGTAAAATTAATTAAAAGCATAAATTATTCAAGAAATTTTTTGTCTCAAAACAACTCAACGTTCTTTCTAAAAAGTCTGCAGTTTCTGAGAAAATTTAGGACCCTAATAAAATGCCCCCCCCTGTACACTGATGCTGAATAAATTTATTTTGCAATATAATGGGTAGAATATCGATTTTTATTGATATTAAATGTTTTAATTTCATAAGATTTGTCAAAAAGTTGCGTTTTTCTTAAATGTTCGTTCTGGAATTAGAGTTGAAGGATCATCATCGGAAAACGATGAATCAGAAGAAGATAATGACAGTTCGGATAATTATGGTAATATTTTCTTTCAAAGCCTTTTTGCAATTTTTTTTGTTTTAATATCATCTAAAATTTAAAGAATATATTACCTCAATAATAAAACCCCAAAAATCCATTTGTTCTTGTTCTTTTTACATTTTATAATCCAAATTAAATTTTCTTCATCGGAGGAAGAATGGGAGGAAAAACAAAAAGGGGAGATGGACAGCAAAATTACCTTCAGGAAACCCTGATGATAAGTTCAGGGCAGGATATTGATCATTTTGAAGGAGATGATAATATTCAAATTTAACAATTCCCCAAAAACTGGGGGGTTGGGGTTTTAATATCTTTTGGGGAATCGTTATTAAAAAAAGCTGTTTCAGTGTCGAAAGTGCTCCCTTTTTTTTTCTTTAAACTTTTTGGGGGAAAAATAATATCTTAAGGATTACGATTAAACAATCCTCCTTTTCTGGCTTTGGAACTTTTAATATGTGTTGGTTGGTTATATTTTTAAACAAAAAAAAAAAAAATATTTTTATAGTTATTAAAGGGATCAAAAAAATTTTTATAAGGATAATAACGCTTGAAGTCGATGGTTGTTTCCGAGCTGGCCCGAAGACTACGGCGGTTTCTCCTTATACCCGTGGTGCCTTCAAGTTTAATGTCCGACTAAATATTCTTTATATGGGAAAAATTTGAATGAATTTTAAATGTATTAAATTTAAACCAAATCAAATACTAGCATTTACCTGAAAAAATTGTCGAAACTAATTGTGGTACCATGATTTAAATTTTTGTCAATAAGACCTTTTAAAAAAAAATTTTGCGATTGAGGCATAAAAAAAGTCCAAATAGTGGAAAAACCCATCTCCCCCAAGATATTTTTTGTGAAGCTGGTAAAAACTCAGCAAGCTCTTGTGCCAGAAAAACTAGGCGGATTTATGGGAAAAAATATTTCCATTTGAGGCCTGGCTGACGGGAAAACTGCGTGGACCGTGTGGACGAAACCGTTTTGATGGCTTATTTCAAGATTTGTCAGGATATTCTCCAAATTCCCTTTAAACAAAGTTTTTAATGTTACGTAAAAATTAATAGTTCATAAAGATAAAATAATGGTTGATTTTTTGCAACAGTTCTAAAGCAACTTGGAGAAATTATCAGCCTAAAAAGTCGAAGGTTCTGACTCGCGAACAAGTTAAAAAATTTTTGAAAGCAGCGCCGACTGAAAAATATTTGGCAGATAAAGTTGCATTAGTGATAGGTGTATTCGGAGCTTGTAGAAGAGACGAGCTTGTGAAAATGAAGTTTTCCGATGTGCGTAATATGGGTCAGCATATTATTGACATTCATAAAGTAAAAATGGGCAAGCAAGGAGCTTTTTGGTTATTGATGACAGTGAAATGTGCACAACAAAGTTAATCCGGGACTATGTGTCTTTGCGACCTAAAAGTGCATCTATTGATAGTTTTTTGTGCTATCGTGATGAACGATGTACTGTGCGACTTATAGGTAAAAATACATTTGGAAATATACCCTTTAAGATTGCTACATATTTGGGTTTACCTGATGCTAAAGCGTACACAGGTCATTGTTTAAAACGTACAGCGGCAACAATTCATTTTGATGCGGGAGGTAGTTTCGAGAACTTAAGGAGGCTGGAAGAGTTCTTCGGTAGCACGAGGGTACGTGGATGATAGTGAAAGCTCCAAATTGGCTAATGCTTCCCTTGTAGTTGGGAAAAGTATTACTTCAAGTAACACAGCAACTGCGGTGGGTTATGGAAATGTGGAATTTTCCGGTCAATTTGAAAATTGTACGTTTTACTTTAAAAAATAATTTTTATTATGATAAGTATATTGTGTAAGTATGTTTGTATTTTCGTAATAAATGCTTAAATGAAGAAAATTTATTGTTTATTTATTGGTAAATTTGTAGGCCCTAGGGCGTTATTTTTAATAACCCTAGGGTAATATTTCTATTTATGACTTTGACATAATATTATTATTTGTCAAATAATATATAGTCGGACATTATAGCTATTTATGTATCAAGGAGTTACTGGGACTATAATGCCCTGAAGATTCAGAAATATATAGATTTCGACCTGATGGTATATACCAGTAAAGCCGTGGTGCATACAATGCTTTATGTTTTACCAAAAAGTTTTTCAATGACTAATTATATTATTTATTCGCAATATAAAAAATAAGTTGCACCTGTACCTGTATACGTAAGTAGATAATGACTGGTGTTAAGTTTGACTTTGATGTTTCTTCAATTAGCCCGGTTGGCATTTTTATTTAACGATTTGCTCAAAATGGAAGAAATTCCAAAATATAAGAGAAAAGGCCATAAAAGCGACCGAAAATCTTTGCCAGTTAAATCAGGCAACAGTATGATCGGGAGTATGGCATTAGGTATTTGAAAAGATGAACGCAATTCTTCAAATAACCGAAAACGTTTAATGGCATATTTCAGGAACTGGTAAGTTATTGATTTTATTTTAATACATATGTTTAACAAACCTTATTATTTTTAGTCGGAAAAATACAGTCTAAACTCTCTCTGGACCAAGTATTCCACCTAAGGTCTACGTTGATGGTCTATGAAAATTAAGACATTTTCCCAATACCATCGTCTCATATCTTTTTTAAAAGTTAAGTCGAAAGGATACGTCCCGAAGAAGTCTAAAGTTTTGGAAGGGGAACAAAATATTAAAATTTATTAAGAAGCTCCTGATGATATCTATTTGGTACACAAGTCATATTGGTAATGGTGTTTTTGGAGGTTTAAGACGAGATGAGTTGGTCAAAATGACCATTGATGACATTGAAGATAGAGGAACAGTCTTGGTTATAAAGGTACAGAAACTAAAACTTCAACTTCAAAAAATTTTACTATCATTGAAGAAGATTTAGGCGCTTTAAATTTAATAAAAAGTACAAACATTAAGACCAGCTGGAATAAAGGAGCGAAGATTCTTTCTTACCTATAGAAAGGGTCGATGTACAGGTACAACCATTGGAAAAAAATACCATGGAAGCGTCCAACATTGATCGCAAAATTTTAAAACTGGATAATGCAGAAGCTTACACGGCCACTTTTGCGTCGACATCGTCAACTTTACTTGTTGAGGCAGGTGCTTCGTTTGAAACGCTAAAACAACATAGGAAATGGAAAAGCTCTTCAGTAGCTGAAGGATATATAGAAGAAAGTATTTCATCCAAAAACAAAGTAGCCAAAATGATTGCCAATTCAGTTAATTCCGAGGTTAATTCCGTATCGACTATTGAAAATTCTTTAATGGACTGTTCTTCTATACAAAATAGCGTTAGTGCTACCACCGCTTACCATCACAAAAAACACCGACCATTCCATAGTGGGATCAGCTACATTTTCGGGACATTTCAAAATTGTAATTTTTATTTTGGAAATAAAGTTTAATTTTTAGTATTGTTTAAAGAAAAAAATATTTTTGTATAAACTTGATCTTTATTGTGAGAGAAATAAAATTGGATAAGCAATAAAATTTCCATATTAGCGCATTAGGGCATTATAAGCGGGCATTATCATAATGCCCGCTTATAATGCCCTAGATGTGATAGCAGGTATTATTGCTATCATAACATATTCCGTTCCTAAGGTATTATAGATCAATAATAGATAGGTAAAACATAAATATTTTTACGCTTATAGCTGGACGAAATCAACCAACTTTTTCTTCCTCACATGAAGACCAAGTTGGTGTGGTTCTACCAGGACATGTTGGACACCGAAGCCATGGCGGCCGTGGAGCCTAGCAAACCTAGCACTAGTAGGCAGCTGCAGCCTAGTACTAGCAGAGCTAACCTGCAGCCTAACATAACTCCTATTTACAAAAAAAAGTTGTTCCTTACAGACGGGTGGGAGATACCGCTGACCGGAATCTGCATTTACATTTTTCGGACGAATAGCAGTAAACAGTTGCCTGAGGAGGGTTTCCAAAAGGTGAGAAACGTCGTAATTATAGAAATATGTATGGTTTAGAAAAAATTGATTTTTTTTGTAGGATCTGTATTGCGGTGTGGTGGATTCGCAGAGAATAGGGATGGTAACTACAATCGAACGAGTAATTGAACATGTATTTATGGAAGCTCTGGCACATCCTAGTTTGGACTGCGAAGATGACGCTGCGAGCTGTCCCATGGTTAAAAATCAGCTGTTACCGAGTCTAAGATCGTTTTGCAGTGTGTTGAGAGGTTAGTTGTTACTTCTTTTTAACCGACGACCTTAAAAAAGGGGGATATCATCAAGGGTTGGTAGGGCGGCGCTACCCTTAGCAAGACCTTGAATTTTATGTTTGGGGTCCTTCAAGGACGGACAATTACACAAATTTTCAAAGTGACTATACACGGGTGGTGCGTCGCCGAGCATAGGAAATCCATGTAAATTTAAGGGTCAATTATTGGCTCACCTGTACATTTTAGAAAAAATGTAAGATAACTTTTTGAAGGACCAATCTGACAACCTGTGCCAAGTTTCAAAAAATTTTAATAAGCAATCTTGAATTATTCAATTAAATGTAATTGCAAAATTACAAAATTTTCGGTTCAGGTAAAACCCGACCAGCCACCAGCAAACAATTTGTTATAAGGCTTTGTCAAATTGACGTACAGCCGAATACAAGAAATGTTTTTTTTCGTTTCATCAATCTTCAACCATTACATTCAAAGTAAAAGACACGTTAACATTTTTTTGTTAAACCTTTTATTTAATGTAACAATTAAAGTTTAACTAAAACAATTATTACTATCGATCATTAAAAAATAATTTTTTATACTAGAATTTAATTAAACCAATAGCAGTATCTGAAATATTATCAATTAACCTTCTCCCATTAGAACCATCGGTTCATTTCAACCATTAAGGTTCTCGCCTCATTAGAGAGACGACCGATGCAATGCGACGCGACACCTGGATTGGCGGGCTTCAATTTGATTACATGTAAAAGTATGCCCAAGGAAGTTTAAAGGTGTATGGAAGCCCAATACTGTAGAACAAAATTGTCCAGGCGTGCAGGGCAGCGGGAATAGGGGGGTTGGCCCGCGGAATTTGCGCAATGAATAAAAGGTCAGGGCCAGATTTCTAATTTTTGTTACTATCTATAAAATTGACATCATCAAATGTCAAATTCCAACATTCATTGTTTTTTTTTTTATTTTTTGCACAAAATTGTTGGTTATTAAAGGATACTACTATAGAATATTTAAAATTATTGTGTAATATTAGATTTTATATCATCTGATATAATATGGAAAGAATAGATGGCGCCACTTTACTGCCTTCTATTTAAATGGTCGATATTTTTGGAAGTTTTGTATTTTTACCAAAAATCTTTGTAAATAAATTAAAACACGATTTTTTAAAATAAATTTCAAACATTGTATGATAGTATTATGTGTTTATCACCAATTTTGTGATAAAAGGAGGGCAAGATAGTGTAAATGAGTTTAATCTAATCCTAAGATTCTGGTTTTACATTAAAAAGTAAAAATTTTTATAACTGCTTTTTAGGCATATACTTTTCACTAATAACAAACATTCATGAGACAGAATAACAGTGGTTAAAAATGTTTAGTAACCTTTGGTACCTGAGTATCCATTGTAACAGTATCCGTTAAATATTATGTGTGTACAGTATGTCGAGCTTAAAAAGTTGATAATGCAAGATTAAGAAACCAAAAATCTAATTTATTTTTAAACAAATGGTATTGTCTCGAAAGTTGCCTCCTCTCCGATTTTGATCAAATTTGGTATACAGGGGTTTTTGGGGCGCTGATTACAAATCTGAAAAAATATCTTTTCGGTAACGTTTCGTTTCCGAGATCTTCATCATCAAAGTTGAAAATTAAACTAACCTCATTTTCACTATATTCTCCCTTCTTTTTGTACACAATTCTTGATTTTTACACTAAAGTGGCAAACGATATTTTATAAACACCTTTTAAAACCTTGTATTTTTATATATTTTACATCTTTTTCCCAATAAATTGCGAACTTTTAAGTTCAAAGGCAGCAGCCATATTTGCTTAAAAAATAAAAGTGTAAAAAAGGGTAAAATAAACATAAAAAAGTTTTTAAAAGGTGTTTTGAAATATTGTGTGCCAATTTAGTGTAAAAATCAAGAATTTTGTAAAAAAGAAGAAGGAATAGTGTAAATAAGGTTAGTTTGATTTTCAATTTTGATGATGAATATCTCGAAAACGAACATTTCCGATTTTTTTTTAGATTTGTAATCAGCGCCCAAAAAACCGTACCAAACTATTATACGTGCTGTATATATTAAAATTTGCCTGGTCTGCCCAGTAATCAATAATTTTGATCCTTTAAAAGAGTGTACTAAATTATTAAATGAAATAAAAAGTACCTAAATGTAAACCTTATTTCTTTTTAATAATCCACGAAATACACAAACATTGGGGAAATCATCAAAACGATAGTTAAGATTGCCTTACTTTTCTCACTAATATTTCCTATGAAATTTTCATTTCATATAAAAAATACTTACCTAAAGTTAAAAAGACGGGTATGTTACCCTTGGATTTGCAAGAAAAACCATACAACCTCTAGTCATTTTGTTACGATATTATAAGTAACAAACAATAAACACAAAATTATAGTCACAATTTAATAAACACTAATCACTAAAATAAGAAGGTTTTGATCAATCCAAAAACGGTATCCGGCTCTCATAAAATTATAATGTGTTGGCTAACTTCACACTGATTTATCAGTGTGTAAGTAGAGCAACAAATTAAAGTTTCGTGGAATTTTGTTATTGCGCAGAATCGGCGGGCCAACTCTGACAGTTATTTTCATACTGGGCTGGACATTTTTGATCGAATGGGCCATACCATTGGGCTTCCATACACCTTTAAACTTCCTTGAGTATGCCTGATACAATTAATCGCGTCGCGTCGCGTCGCGCTAGTGGGCGAGAACCTTTAAACGTATTTTCAGTAAATTCGGGTCCAAAGCCATCGCAATAAATAATTGTAAATGTTTAACTCAGAAGATCGAAAATTGATCCGAAAAAAGCGAGAATTGAACTCTTAATATTTTACTAATTGTCGAAAAATAAAATGAAATAAAAAAAAATAACTTTTTTAAAAATAATAGAGAATTACATAAAAACATTAATTAATCAAATGTTCAAACAACCCCCCATTAACAGCTAAACAATATCCCAACCGATCATAAAATTCATTTTTAACGTTGCCAAGTTGATATTGCGAAATTTTATTACATCCTAACGAAATAGCGTTTTGTAGCTGGTTTAGATTTTTAAATTTAACACTGAATTTGTTTATTCGAAAGCCATTACCATCTAACTTCGAAATAATCAACAATATCAAATTTTCAGACACTGCAAAATTTTTGGGAACTATCATTGATTCTTCATTGACCTTTGCCTATCACGTCGAGTATGTTTGTTCGAAGCTAAATTCAGCATATTATGCTATTCTTAATCTTGAGAATACACTGAATGAGTCTGGGTTAATTTCGTGTACTATTCACTGGCTTACAGCCATATTTCTAGTAATATTGTCTCCTGGTGGAGTAGTGGTGCGCTAGTAGAGTTTTTGTGGGACAAAAAAGTATATTAAGACTTATATTTAATCTTAAGCCGCTTGAAAGTTGCAGACCCATATTTGTTCAGAAAAGGATCCTTACTTTGCCTTGCGCGTTCATTTTTAAGTGTGTGTCTTATGTGAATGCAAATGGGAAATTGTTTGGAAGACTCGGAGCATCAACTCTTACAACACAAGAAACAATACAAGGATCGAATTCCTTTACACAGGACATCATTTTTTAAAAACTCTCCTTTTTACAGCTGTCTTACCCTTTATAATAAGCTTCCTAAAATTTAAGGCATATGCCCATGCAGCATGGGTAAATTCAAGAATGCAGTTGGGCAGTTTCTAATTGATAAAGCATTTTATTCAGTTGCAGAGTTTATGCAACACTTAGCGTTTTTTTGTTAATGCTTTTGTCTGGTTTATTTATATTTTTTATATGTAAATATTTTTATTTTTAATTTATACTAAATATGGTTTGTTTTATAGGTAGGTGCAATTTTATTTTTCTGTATGGTATTTTGTCTTTATATTTTTAATGTTTTTTTACATTTTTATTTGTTTGTACATTTTTATTGTTTGTCAATGTTTTTGTGTATATGACGGTATTTATATGATATTTTATTGATTTTTGTTTTATTATATATTTATTTTATTTTTTTTTGTAGTGACGACCCTTTATACTTAATTTTATATTTTATGGAATAAATTCTATCTATCTATCTTCTATAAAAGACACTTTTAAGTGACCCACAGAAAAAAGTCAATTTGAAAGATCAGGTGACCTGGGCTGACCAAAAGTATCCGGTAACGTGGACCAATAATATTGCCGTTAAAAGCATTTTCCGGTACTCTTTAACCATACGGGCATTATGGGCGGGGCAACCATCCATTTGGTACCAGATCATTTGATTTCCGAACAACTTCTTCCAAGCGGATCCCAAATTGATGTTGAAATAAGTCCAAATAGGTTTCGCTGTCAGGTTATAGTCCATAAAAAAGGGTCCAATGATATGGTGTCCGATAATTCCCTCAAATACATTTGTTTCTTGGGGATATTGTGTTCAGTATGAACAAAGCGATTTTCATTTTCTTGGCTCCAATACCGGCAATTGAACATTTGATTCATAGTTAAGGGTGAATGTATATTCATCGGTAAAACAAATATTTTTTTAAAGAATTCCTATCGTTATTTGCTCTTTCCATTATTTCAAAACAAAATGCCATTCTTCGCTTTTCATCTTCTTTTCCCGCAGCTCTTGATGTTTTTTGAATTTACACGAATAATATTTGTGTTTTTTCAAACGCAATACCGTTGTATAATGTTTATTTAAATCTTGCCCAAGAACCCCTACTAACCATTTTATTTTTTCCCCCACACTCAGTAGAATATTAAGATCTCTGTTGGCTCTTTCTTCGGGTCTATTTTCAATATCCTGAGTTGAACATTTACAATTATTATTATTTGACAATACGTTTAATAGTTGAAATGGAGGGAATGGGCTTGGTGGGAAAATAAACTGAGAACATTTCAGATACTGCTCTAAAACTATTTCCCGCCAAATGCCACTTAATTATGGATACTTTTTGTCGATTAAATAATTCATATTTTTTCAAATAGCGACTGTCACTGATTTATTGACACTTTTCCTCATGTCAGGGACAATATTCATTTTACTGGTGCCTGTTTGGTTTTACCCAAGGAAGTTTAAAGGTGTATGGAAGCCCAATACTGTAAAACAAAATTGTCCAGGCGTGCAGGGCAGCGGGAATAGGGGTTGGCTCCGGAATTTGCGCTATGAATAGTAGGTCAGGGCCGGATTTCCATAATTCTTTGTTACTATCTATAAAATTGACATCATCAAATGTCAAATTCCAACATTCACTGTCTTTTTTTATTTTTTGCACAAAATTGTTGGTTATTAAAGGATACTACTGAATATTTAAAATTATTGTGTAATATTAGATTTTATATCATCTGATATAATATGGAAAGAATAGATGGCGCCACTTTACTGCCTTCTATTTAAATGGTCGATATTTTTGGAAGTTTTGTATTTTTACCAAAAATCTTGTAAATAAATAAAAACACGATTTTTAAATAAATTTCAAACATTGTTGATAGTATTATGTACTTATCACCAATTTTGTGATAAAAGAAGGGCAAGATAGTGTAAATGTGTTTAATCTAATCCTAAGATTCTGGTTGTACATTAAAAAGTGAAAATTTTATAACTGCTTTTTAGGCATATACTTTTCACTAATAACAAACATTCATGAGACAGAATAACAGGGGTTTAAAAAAAGTTTAGTAACCTTTGGTACCTGAGTATCCATTGTAACAGTATCCGTTAAATATTATGTGTGTACAGTATGTCGAGCTTAAAAAGTTGATAATGCAAGATTAAGAAACCAAAATCTAATTTATTTTTAAACAAATGGTATTGTCTCGAAAGTTGCCTCCTCTCCGATTTTGATCAAATTTGGTATACAGGGGTTTTTGGGGCGCTGATTACAAATCTGAAAATATCTTTCGCAACGTTTCGTTTCCGAGATCTTCATCATCAAAGTTGAAAATTAAACTAACCTCATTTTCACTATATTCTCCCTTCTTTTTGTACACAATTCTTGATTTTACACTAAAGTGGCACACGATATTTTATAAACACCTTTTAAAACCTTTTTTTCTTTTATAATTGCGAACTTTTAAGTTCAAGGCGCAGCCATATTTGTTTAAAAATAAAAGTGTAAAATTAAAAACATAAAAAAAGTTTTTAAAAGGTGTTTGAGAAATATTGTGTGCCAATTTAGTGTAAAAATCAAGTATGTTGTGCAAAAGAAGGAGAATAGGTAAATAAGGTTAGTTTGATTTTCATTGATGATGAATATCTCGAAAACGAAACATTGCCGATTTTTTTTTAGATTTGTAATCAGCGCCCCAAAAAACCGACCAAAATTGTACTTCCTTTCATTCAATTAGAGGGACCTGTATATATTAAAATTTGCCTGGTCTGCCCAGTAATCAATAATGTTGATCCTTTAAAAGAGTGTACTAAATTATTAAATGAAATAAAGTAATAAATGTAAACCTTATTTCTTTTTAATAATCCACAGAAATACACAAACATTGTGGAAATCATCTAAAAGATAGTTAAGATTGCCTACTTTTCTCACTAATATTTCCTATGAAATTTTCATTTTCTATTATTCATAATTGATATATTATTATTTATTCGGTTACCTAACGTTACGTCTTATAAGAAGCACCTAATTTAAATATAAAAAATACTTACCTAAAGTTAAAAAGACGGGTATGTTACCCTTGGATTTGCAAGACAAAACCATACAACCTCTAGTCATTTTGTTACGATATAAGTAACAAACAATAAACACAAAATTATAGTCACAATTTAATAAACACTAATCACTAAAATAAGAAGGTTTTGATCAATCCAAAAAACGGTACTCCGGCTTCATAAAATTATAATGTTTGCTAACTCACACTGATTTATCAGTGTGTAAGTAGGCACACATTAAATTATTTCGTGGAATTTTGTTATTGCGCAAATCGGCGGGGCCAACTCTGACAGTTATTTTCATACTGGGCTGGACATTTTTTGATCGAATGGGCCATAGCATTGGGCTTCCATACACCTTTAAACTTCCTTGGTTTTACCTGAACCGAAATTTGGTAATTTTGCAATTACATTTAATTGAATAATTCAAGATTTGCTTATTAAAATTTTTTTAAACTTGGCAGGAGGCTTATCAATTGGTTCTTCAAAGTTATCTTACATTTTTTTGTAAAATGTACAGGAAGCCAATAATTAACCCCTTAAAATTTACATGGGATTCACTGCTTTCTGGGGCTTAGATTTTGGTTTGTTAAACTTTTAATTTTGTTTTATTGGATAATTTAGTGAGGTATATATATATATATATATATATATATATATATATATATATATATATATATATATATATATATAATATATATTAATAAATATTATATAAATATATATATATATATATATATATATATATATATATATATATATATATATATATATATATATATTATTATATATATATTTTTAAGTCATTTTGTTTAAATTATTTATTGTTATATAAACGTAAATTTGTGAAATATTTTTAGTGTGCGAAGAAGTAGCTAACGAAGGTAATCTTTTCGATGATGGCCAAATTTTTAATGCGCAAAGTGAGTACTGACGAGATCAAAGAAATGGCGAAGTTTCCCGAAAAGGTGCAACCGCTGGAGGAAAGGGTAAAGGGATGGTGTAAGAGACTCGACGAAATCCTGAAGGAGAGTGAACAGATTAGACGAGAAAATGATTCATCAGGTAAAATTTAATCAGCTTTGAGAGAAAACCTACAGAAATGCTTGGTCGTTAATTTTAGTCGTACAAACAATATTGTTTGCGCCTCAGGCTTAAATCAATTTTACGCCCCCAGCTGATTGTTGCCCTGGCACAGCTCGGGGCAACAACTTTCAGCAGCGGGTGTAAAAGTGCTATTTTACGCCCTTGGCACAAAATAGTTATTTACATTACAAGATGCGAAAGTTTACTTTTTGGTGTGAGGTGGTTTTAAAGGGCCAAAGGCGAAGCCGAGGCTTTTTAAAAACCTCCGAACACTTGAAAGGCCTTTCGCATCGTGTAATGTATTATATTTTTTTTTACTGTTCTATGATCGCAAAATTTAATAATCATTAACATCATGTTTTAATAGAAATATCAGAGATTTTGAAATTTTCCTGTTAAAAATTAATCCATAGCAAAAATTTATTGTTGACATTGTCTGTCATCAGCACTTGTCAGATTTTGAATTATTGTTAATTTAGTATAAATCCATTCCCATTTTAAAATGTTAAATGAATATAAAAATGGCATCCAAAAGGCAGCTGACCTTGCGTGTGCCTCACTTCTGCCAGACAAATCTAAAGAGAGGTACCATCAAACATATAAATCGTTTTCTGAATGGCTTGCTACAAAAAATGGGGGGCGGTTTTGACGAGAATGGATGTTGGCGTATTTTCAAGAAAAATCCGGTCTTTATCACCACCAACCCTCTGGTCTGTATATTCCATGCTCAAGTTAACAATTTCCGTAAACAAAAATCAAGATATTTCGGAGTTCAAGAAACTAGTTGCTTTTTTTAAAAAGGGAAAAACGATGGTTATGAGGCAAAAAAGTCAAAAATTTTTAAAATAGAAGAAATCATAAAGTTTTTACTTAACGCGCCTGATCAAAGTTACTTAGCAATGAAAGTAATAGCCATTATGGGAGTGGCTGGGGCATGCCGGACAGACGAAATATACAGAATGAAGCTAAGTGATGTAGACATAAGAAATGACGTGGCTATAGTAAAAATAGTGGAGTCTAAAAATAAAGTTAAAAGAAACTTTGTAGTAACCAACGATGAAGGCTCAGTTCCTTATGTCAGATTTCTACGGAATATATTAGCTGAGCCCAAGGAATGCTCTAGATGAGCGTTTATTGTATCGTTATGAAAGAGGTAAATGTGTTAATCAAGTAATTGGAAAGCACACTATTTCAAATGTACCTAAAGAAATTGCGAAGTTTTTGAAGCTTGAAGACATCAGTAGATACACTGGCCTTTCTTTTAGAAGAACGTCAACTACGTTCCTTGCCAATGCTTCGGATGTCGATATTTTGGACTTAAAAAGGCATGGAGGTTGGAAGTCTTCTTCTGTTGCGGAGGGATATATTGCTGAATCCTATAGTAATAAGGGGGAAAATTTCAAGAAGATTTTAACGAAATTCCTACCAATATTTCCTCTAATGAAGTAACAGTGAAAATATGAATATTAACGTAGTTAAAGGTGATAACGATACCCCAACAACAAATTTAAAAAATGTTAATTCAAGTATTATTCCTCCAATTTCTTTGCTAATTGCTCAAATTGCACAATTACTTTTAATGTTAATACCTAACCTAGTTTTTAAAATATTTTGTCATAAATTAGTTACTTTTATAAATAAATCCTAATATTCCCACAAGCATATTTTCTTTTTTTTAATTTTACTTTTTGTCCAGGGCTGAAAATATTACTTTGTAGCTAGCAACGCTTAGCAACCAGGTAACACGAAGGTTCTCTTTCGTTATCATTCGCGTTGCTAGGACCACAAAGTTTTCTTATTTATACAGTAGTAGAAAAATAACTATTTTGTGCCAAACGTTAGAAGGAAAAATAACCTAGATTAAAGTAATGTAGAAAACAATCGATACCCAAAAATTTCAATATAGGATGCTTAGAAAATTTCTAATATTTTTAGGTCCTCAAGATGAATTGGAATACTGGAAAAAACGCGGAGCTCAATTTTCCCAAGTAGTAAACCACGTAAATTCAAAAGAGGTCCAAATGACGATTTTGTGCCTGAAAGTAGCTCGATCGAAAATTCTCAAGGAATGGAAAGGACACGGACAAAAAGATTACTTTTTGTTACAACGAGGCTAAAGATAATGCCAAGTTTATTCAAGCCCTGGAAACTAAATGTCATTCGTTGTATTTGGATGATCCCGTAAGTTTAAATACCACAAAATAGTCTAGTCAAGTACAAAAACGTGTTAATTCAAAATAGACAATAGCTTTGCAGGGGACAAAGGGGAAATACTCATAAGATTTGGTCGTATAATTTGAAAAAAATCATAAAAAAGTCCCCAAGAAATTGCTGGAAATTTTTCGAGTTTGTCAAATGTTACAACAAATAGAAAAATGGGATTTTTTAGAATTTTGAATGAGTATTAAAACATATATCATTTTTAATTATACCTTTCCCACATTTTGCTAAACTTTGCTACAAAAAAAACTGGGGGTTATTTTTTTTTTTAAAAAATTTTTTTTTACTTTTTTGTTTAAGCATGTGTTAATTATTTGTTCCTGGTTTTTTGAGTTTTTCAAAAAAAAACAAATGGGTATATTTTTTTTATATTTTAAAAAGATAAATTTCTATAATTTAATAAATTTATTTTACCTTTTTTTGACTTAAAATATTAATTTTATTACTTAAAAAAACGCCCTTTTTTTATCTTTTTTTTTTTTTATTAGTGCTAACAAAAAACCCATTTTGTTAGACAAACTTTTTGGGTTAAAAAAAAAAAAGTTTACATACTGTTACCTTAAAATTTCATTGTAAACAGTTTGTAAACCTATTTTATTTTTTAATCCCAAAAACCCTTTGTCTAACGAAAAAAATCAAGAGGTTTTTTTGTTAGCAACTAATAAGCGATTACAAAAATGAAATTTTTTTTTTGATAAAAACAGTGGGTGCCATTTTTAATGTAATAAAATTATATTTGGTCAATATAAGGTTCAAAAAGGTAGATAATAAATTTTTTTATTAAATTATAGAGAAATTATCCCTTTTAAAAATATAAAAATTAATATACATTACATTTGTTTTTTTGAAAAACTCAAAAATTTACATTTTTAGTTAACGCCATCTAAGGCGAAGCAAAAGTCAAAAATTCAAAACCAAATAAGGTAGTGCAAATTATGCCTTCATATAAACCTAAGTTTGCTAAAATCGGTCAAAAGAAACGGGAGAAATCTTGGTTTGTTTAAAAACAATTAACTTCCCCCCCCGTTTTTTTTGATAGATAGAAAAAAAATTTTTAGAAAAAAAATGTAGGAAATGGTCAGTAAATATGAAAATGATATAATCGATATTTTTCATAAGACAAAATTCTATAAAAATCCCGTTTTTCTACTTGGTGTTGGTTGTAACCCCCTTTAGCGGACGTTTGAAAAACCCCGAAAAAAATTTTCCCCGCAATTTCTCTTGGCGCTTTTATTAGATTTTTTTTCAAATCTATAGACCAATATCTTATGAGATATGGCCCTGCATTTTTAACGATCATGTAAAAAAAAACCGGGGGTCAAACACCTTTTCCCCCCAAACCACGGGACTTTTTTGGATTTGGAATATGTCTAAAAAAAAGTTTGAAGGTTTTTTCAGCACGCAAAAATTTAAAAGTTTTTAAAAAAAAATTTTAAAAAAAAAAGGCTTTTCTTTTTTTGGAAAATTGGGAAACATTAATAATTAAGAAATTAAAAAAACCCCCGGACATAAGGGGGGTAAACCCCCCAGTCACTTTTTGAAATCTCATCCAGCTGGATTTGAGAATAAAAAGCAAGGAAGTTTAAAGGTGTATGGAAGCCCAATGCTATCCCATTCGATAAAAAAATGTCCAGCCCAGTATAAAAATAACGTCGAGTTGGCCCCGCCGATTCTGCGAAATAAAAAAATTTTCCCAAAAAATTTTTAATGTGTTGCCTACTTACACACTGAAAAATCATTTAAGTTACCAACACATTAAAATTTTAGAGACCCGGTAAGGTTAAACCCGTTTTTTTAACTTAAGGTAAGTATTTTTTATATTTAAATTAGGTGCTTCATAAGACGTTAGGTAACCCGAATAAATAATAATATATCAATTATGAATAATAAAAAATGAAAATTTTGTGGGAAATATTAGTGAAAAAAGTAAGACATCTTAACTATCTTTTTGATGATTTCCACAATGTTTATGATTTCTGTGGATTATTAAAAAAAATAAGGTTTTAAATTTTGGTACTTTTATTTCATTTAAAATTAGTACATCTTTTAAAGGGTCAAAATTAATTACTGGGGGAACCCGGGAAATTTTAATATATACAGGCCCCTAATTGAATGAAAAAGTATAATTTGGAGGTTTGAATTAAAAAACTTAAAAAAAAAGGCAATGTTTCGTTTTCGAGATATTCATCATCGAAATTTAAAATCAAACTAACCTTTTTTACTTTTTTCCCTTTTTTACAAAATTCTTTTTTTTACACTAAATTGGCAAAATATTTTCACAAACACCTTTTAAAACTTTTTTTTTTATTTTTCACCTTTTTTAATTTTTTTTTTTTAAGCAAATATGGTGCTCCTTTTTAATTAAAAGTTCGAAATTTATAAAAAAAAAATTAAAAAAAAAGGGTTTTAAAAGGGTTTATAAAATATCGTGCCATTTTTTAAAAATCAAAATTGTGTAAAAAAGAAGGGAGAATATATAAAATGAGGTTATTTTTAAATTTTAACGATGAAAAGATCTGGAAAAAACTTGCCCAAAAGATATTTTTTCAGATTTTAATAGCCCAAAAACCCCAAAAATTTGATAAAAATTTTGGGGGGGGCAACTTTCGAGACAATCCCTTTTTTAAAAAAAAATTAGATTTTGGTTTCTTAATCTTGCATTATCAACTTTTAAACTCGACATACTGCACAATAATATTTAAGGGTATCAGGTACCAAAGGTTACTAAAAATTTTTAACCACTGTTATTCTGTCTCATGAATTTTGTTTAGTGAAAAGAAATAAAAATTTTAAAAACTTTTTTTACAACCAGAATTTGGGGGTTTGATTAAACTCATTTCCCCATCTTCCCTTTTTTTTATACAAAATTGGTGATAAGTACATAATACTATCATACAATGTTTGAAATTTATTTTAAAAATCTGTTTTTTTTTTTACAAAGATTTTTGGTAAAAAAAAAACTTCAAAATTCGACCATTTAAAAGAAGGGAAAGTGGGCCCCATTCTTTTTCCATATTTTTTTAGATGATATAAAAATAATATTACACAATAATTTTAAATATTCTAAGTAGTATCCTTTAAAAACCAACAATTTTTAAAAAAAAAAAAAAACAGGAATTTTTAATTTTCATTTGATGATGTCAATTTTTAGATAGTAACAAAAATTTAAACCCCGGGTCGACCACTATTATTTAAAAAAATTTCCGGGGAAAATTTTTCCCCCCTGCACGCCTGGGGAATTTTCTATATATTGGGCTTCCAACACCAAATTTTTGGAGGGTTTTTTCCCAAAATTCCCTTAAAAAATTTTGGAAATTTTTTTTTTTTTTCAAACCCTTTAAAAAAAGGAAAAAAATTTTAAAACCCCAAAAACCCTTTGGGGCAAATTTTTTTAAAAAATTAAAAAAATTTCTTTGTTTTTTGGGAGATTAAATGGGGCCTTTTAAAAGGTGGGCTTCCACCGTTTTAGTTCTACAAAATCAGAACGATGTTCCGCGTTGATGGTAAAGGTAGGTAATTTAACCTTTTTTTTAATTAAAAAAAAATTTTCTAAGCAGCAGCTTCTAAATATTTGATTTTAGATTACCAATCAAATGATAGAAACATGCAAGGGTACATAACATGTCAGCGAAAGCATCTGGTCTAAGAAGAGCTCTGATGAAAGAGAAATTGACTCAATGTATTGTTTTAAACAAAATTTATGGGGAAAATATCTGGTTGAAAAAAGAATCAAACTATATTACCATCAACGAGACCTTTTAATTTTTCGGAAAATTATATATTCGGGAAGTTCGATGCGTTTTGCCGAAGGCTTCCAAAATTATTTCCATGTTCGATCTGATTGATGATTAACGGATTATTTCAAAGAAGGAATGGAGGGATTACTACTTGGAGATGGTAAATAATCGTTGAAACTTTTTTGTTTGCATCTTTCATAAACATTTTTTGTTTTAGCTCTCGAAGAAGCAATCCAGAATTTCACAGAAATCAAGTCGATAGTAATGAACAAACAATACGACTACTTGGATCAAAGAAACGCAGAATTCGAGAACGACTTTAAAAGTTTTCTTGTTCACACCGACGAACTCAAAGACAAAATCGCCGATATCATCGAGAGAAATTTCGACAGCGTATGGGAAACACCGCAAGGAATAAGGTTTTTAACGAGATTCGAGAAAGTCAGCGAGAAAATTCCGCTGGCAAAGATGGAAGAAAAATATGATCGTATATTGAAATATTGCGAGAAAGAGGTGGATAGAATCATAAGGATGTATAAGAAACAGAAAGATGATCCACCAGTACCAAGAATGTTTCCTCCTATAGCAGGTAGATATATATATATATATATATATATATATATATATAATATATATATATATATATATATATATATATATATATATATATAATATATATATATATATATATATATATATATATATATATATATATATATATATATATATAATATTATATATTTTTTTATTATATATATATAATATATATATATAATATAATATATAATATATATATATATAAAGGGTCCTGCAGCTCACCTCCCGGCTTATGTAGCTCATTTATTATTCACTGTAAAATATTCATATTTTGCAGACGTTACCTGTAACCCACGGTGCATCAGGAAAATAATTTTGGGTATACAGGGTGTCACAAAAAGTGTGACGTCAGGATGGTGCATTTTTTAAATGGAACACTGTGTATTTTTTTGTATATTTAGGTTCCTTTTGTAGTCATCTATCTTTCTCTGAAATTTTGTCAACATCGGTTCAGTAATTTCAGAGAAAAAAAAATATTAAAAAAACTGTTTTGCACCATTGAATTTTAAAAATGAATAAAAATACCAATAGTGCTTGATTAATAGAATTAAACAAGGAACTTATTAAAACGATATCAGTCGCTTAGGTCATGTTTGGTTAATTCGAACTGTACAGTTGTAAGTTATGTTTTTGTCGCCTGAGTGCATTTTGGATGGTCTTTTCATTGTAATAAATCCATCCAAAAGGGAAAAACAGGGTGAAGAGGACAGACCAAAGGCCGTACTCCCTACATAAAGGGGTCACAGACAAAATCGGACGGGTCCTTAGAAAAAAAAAATTATACCAATTTTTAAGCCACAAACCACAGTAGCCAATATCTTAGGAAAAACTAAAAGACAAAATCAAGTTGGAAACCATGGGGTCTTTTCAGCATCCCTTTAAGAATTGGAAAAAAAATATGTGGACAAACAAACAGACGCATATCCGTCAGGGTTCAGGAACATAAAAACAGTATAAAAATAAAACAAACAACCTCCGCCCTTTTCCAACATCACCACAACACAGGACAACAATCGACTTCGACAACTCTAGACAAATTTCAACAATAAAAACACCAAAAAGACCAGACTAATAAGAGAAGCTCTCGAAATAGAAAAACTGGTACTTTTAACAAACGCGAGATGCCACCAACATCCCAAAACATATGGAAAACAACAATCCGAAAAGGAAAAACAAAAGAAAGCCTGACAAGGCACCTTTTGGTTACCACCCAGCAACAACCCACACCAAACCCGTCTGTCACCAACCGTAACACGCCATAATCCGGCGGCGGCAGGCAAAAACCCAATGCAAGGGGCCGGCCAGGTAGTTCAAGTCAACGCGAGGAACAACACCTTGAAAATGCCGAATGAGATTTCGGGAAACGTTGTGAAAACAATTTTTTAAATAAACGGATTGAACCCTTTTTTTTTTTAAAAAAAATATATATATATATATATATTGTTATTTTTTTTATATATATATATATATATATATATATATATATATATATATATATATATATATATATATATATATATATATATATATATATATATATATATTTTATATATAAAAAAAGTTGAGGATGTTTAACAAAACAAACGCTTACGGAAAACTTTCAACGCGGTTTTGTAGAGCTTAAAAGGCCATAAGAAAGTGTCTTTTGTTTTTTTCCTTTAAATAACGTCAGAAAAATAAAAAAAGAAATCGGCAAATTTTCGGTTTTTTCCGGATATTCCGGAAGTACTCAGAATTTTTAAACTTTCTAAAGGATGTTGTTAGGCACTTAAATGCGCAACTTTGCAATAATTTAACCGACTTCGTATCTCTTACGGTTTACGAGATCCCCATGCATGCACTCGAATCTGTGGCAGCCTGTATATTTTTTAGAGCCATTTTTTCGTCCGTCATATTCATTTCTTTTTCTTTAGGTCGTATCAAGTGGGCGAGATGCCTGGCATCTCATTTGGAGGAACTACTCTCGAACGTCACTACTCACCACATAATGAAAAATCTCGCCGCCACAGTCGAATTGTCTAAACGACATAAATCGGCGGAAAATATGCTTAAAACATACGAAACCGACATGGTTGCTCTGTGGATGAATCAGCATGTAAGTGTATAAATAAAACTTAAGAAATCTCTTATTTTTCTGCATCAATAACACCAACTGTACCACTGCTGCTTCTCAGGTAACACCCTGACATTTCAATGACATCTATTAGACGACAAAACGCGCAGGCGTTTAAAAAAAGAATAATACTAGTCGTTACTGCGACGTAAGAAAAAGAACATCTATGTAACGTTCCCTATTGGTCACATGACTACACCAAATACCAACGTTACAAAGAACTTCATAACCGAAATGTTTTTTATAGGTTTCAGATGCAGATGGTTGCCTTACAAAACACCTTATAGCTGTATGTCCCGAGCAACAAAAACTAAAAGTAAATCTTCACACCACTATACCGTTGCTCATAAGGGAGGCTGATCTCATGATTAAATGGATTTGCCGGTACCCATGGTGGCACTAACTCTCTATGCTAAGCAAGATCACTTCAGTTTAGTTCAAGATTCATTACAGGTATACATAAATCGTTTTAGGATAGCATTAGCATATACAGACAGGGGCACCCTACTAGGTATACAGTAAAGCGCACCGTACTGCGAACATAGGAGGCTCCTGGACAATTTTGGATGTACCCAATTCTAAAATACCAATAATAATTTTGTGGCTTGCATCTCAACTTCCGTCTCGTTTTCTCACGTGGCGCATTTTTGGTTAGGACTGTGGAGTGGTGATAAACGGAAGAATTTATCTGCCCAGTTGGTGTGTAGTTTATAATATCAGAAGTCCCCGGATGAGTAGATTTATCGTGCATTCCCAGTTTTGGTTAGTTAGTGTTGATGGGTAACCGATTTATTTATTTTTTCAAAAGACTAAGTTGGCAAAATTTCCCCAAAGCATTGTTGTCATCTATAGCGCAACGTCGTAGATTAACGCAAGGGATTCCCGGTACGTTTTCTGAGCAGGTTTTACATAGCAACTAGAGTACGACTTCGATCTGATTTCTTATCAGTCATAAATTTAAAATTAGTTGCTTACGAGACCGCAACGTTTGCTGCTTAAAAACCAAACAGGTTTTCCTAATAAAATAAAATAATTAATGGAACGTAGAAGATATTTTTAAGAAAATAATTTAATGTGCATTCATAGAATAAAAAAAGAAAAACTTCTTCAAGTTATCAAAGATGATCAAATAAACCACCTTCTTGAGCCAAACAATAACCAAGATTGTCATAAAAACGCCTTCCGACATGTTAGAATGTTAAGGGTAATAATCCTAAATTCCCAATTCCCAATTTGTAATTGCAATTCTTGTAGATTATTAGCCCTATTCTCCTGGAAACCATAAATTTATGATTTTACGTGACCTCAGAGAAAAAAATCGTTGGGTGAGACAATAAAGTGAAAATGTCGATTCATCAGTAAAAACAATGTTTCTTATAAAATTTTCATTGTTATTTTTCATTTCCATTACAGTTTCAAAAAATTGCCTTTGTCTAAAATGATCATCAGGGAAAATTTCATTGGTTTTTCTTACTTTGGATCGGTATCAATTTTTTTCAGCACTCTTTCCACTGATCTTCTGCTCAAATTAACCTATTGCATTAATGGAAACTGTAGGATTTTTAATAACACTTGCCACTACCATAATCTCTTTCATTTTCCTTTTGTTGTTTTTTTCTGAGGCACTATCATGTTTATGTTTTCTTGGAGTTAAACAACCAAATGTCAGAAAGTTTTTAATGACTCGGTAAATAGTGGAAATCGTGGGAGTCGGCCTGGTTAGAAATAAATTATTAAATATCCAGTTCGTAAACATCCATTATTAATAACTATTATTAAAAAAAAATTTTTGGTTGCGAATAATCGACACAGTACAAAGCTGTCGAGCGTTCGATACTAAAGAACTATTTCAGAAATAAACGTATTGAATTGTTTGCTGGAAAATTATTGATCGATAAGCAATGCGTGCGGCGTTTTTAGGTACATCCAAAATCGTCTAGGATCGTCCTATGTTCGCAGTGCTCTGCGCTTTACTGTATAGCAATGGACCGGACGAATTTGCAATCGTCCGCTATTTGTGTATGCATTCTTTTTTGTTCAGTAAGAAACAACAAAGTAACACAATTTTCAGTTTGTTGGGAATTATAAATGTATAAAAATTATTTCGCCTGGCGAATTTAAGGAAAGAACACGTGTGTTTTCAAAAAATCCTTAACATTTAAAACCTAAAATGGATATTTATCAAATTGAGGAAAAAGTTAAAATTGTTCAGTGGTATTATGGGGGTAATTCTTTACGGGGGGTAAAAAATATATTTGCTGAGAATTATCATCCTAATAGGCCACACCCTGCAATTACTACTATTTCAAGAATTATAAATAATTTCCAAAAATACGGGTGCGTTTCTCCAGAAACCATAAAATACAAAACGTCCAAGAAGTTAATAAGGAACGGGAAGCGAAATAAATTAATTTGTATGCATTAATTAATAAAAATCCAACTTTGTCAACACGTGCGCTTGCAGATGAGGTTGATTTAAGTACAAGAATGGTGAGGAGAATATTAAAAAAAAAAATAAGTATCGTTCATAAAAAGTTCAAAAAACCCAAGAAATTTATCCTGAGGACAATATCAGGAGAATGGAGTTTTGTAAAAACATGAAGAATAAAGCAAATAAAAATGAAGATTTTATTCGAAACATTGTCTTTACTGATGAGTCCATAATCCCACAACACCCGTTATTGGTCTCAGGAAAATTTACATAGGTATTTTGAACTTAGAACTCAGCGTCCTCAAAAGGTAAATGTCTGGAGCGGTATTTATGGGGAACATGTTATTGGGCCATACTTCATTGATGGTAACTTAACTGGTCAAAATATTTGGGTCTTTTGCAACAGCAAATAGTTCCAAAAATTAGACGATTGACAGGTTCTCGATTTAATGAAGAGTGGTTTCAACAAGATGGCTGTCCAGCACATAATACACGTTTGGTTTTGGATTATTTAAATAATACTTTTCCAAACCGTCTTATTGCTGGATTGAGAGCTACAATACCGTGGCCCGCTCGCTCTCCTGATCTGGCTCCTAACGATTATTTTCTTTGGGGTTATGCAAAATCTAAAATTTATGGTTTTCGGGATGATCGCGCTATGAATCTTGATGAATTGCGTGTAAAAATTCGCAATGTTTTTCAAACAATTACACCTGTGATGTTTAACAATGTTCGAAGAAGTTTCTATGATCGCTTAGGACATTGTTTAGAGGAAGACGGTGAATTGTTTGAATACTTGCTTCATTAATTAATTTATTTAGATTTTTTTTGTTTTTACTTAATTTTTTTATACCTAGTAGGGTGCCCCTGTCTGTATAATAAACCTTATAATTTTTTTCGGAGTATTTTTGCGTAGTAGGCAACCAACCTTACAAATAATGTTAAATTATTTATAATCGAATGGGGCAAGCCTAGGAAGTTTGATGGTTTATGGAAGGCTAATGCTGTAGAACAAAATTGTCTGGGCAGGGCAGGGGAATAGGTCAGGTTGTTACCATGTATAAACTTGACATCAAATGTCAAATTCAAACTAACTATACTTTCACTGTTTATTTTATTTTTTGCACACAATTGTTGGTTATTAGACAATTCTATAGGCCTTTTCATCATGTGACAAGCGCAAGCGCAGTCGCCATGTTAAAATGGCGGCAATTCAAAAGTTTCGTACTGTTTTGATCGACAATGGCTGGGAATGCAGTATTATCTCCCCAATTAAATCATTTACTAGAAAAAATCGTTGATGGTGCTTCACTGATTTATAATTCAGTTGAAGCCCATAATTGTACGCAATTAAAAAGGTAGCTTAAATGGCATGGACGGCTTTAAAAAGGAAAAAGAAGTGAGCTGATTGAGAGGTTAGGCATCATTACTTCTTTACTATACAAAAAGTATCTATAATTTTATTCTAATTAGGCCTACTACATATAAACAATTGTTATATTGATTAAATTGTATTGTATTTAAATGATTTATAGCGTGTATCACTCTTACATACTCCATAACAACACCGCTTCTTCGTTCCTTTTCGTACTGATATCATTATAATAATCGATTAAAAAAACCTATTTGCTAATTAAGGCACTTTTTTCTTTATTTTCGTATTTCTTTTCTTCAATAACTATACTTTCTTTAGTATTTTTTTATTTTAATTATGTGTTTACAGGCCCTATTACATGCTTGTTTACAAAAAACAGTACGAAAAAAATGGCGGATACTGACGCATGCGCACAAAAAAAAATGTGATGAAAAGGCCTATTATAGAATATTTAAAATTATTGTGTAATATTGGATTTTATATCATTTGATTTAATATGGAAAGAATAGATGGCGCCACTTCACAGCCTTCTCTTTAAATGGTCGATATTTTTGGGAGCTTTGTATTTTTTCCAAAAATCTGGGTAAAGAATGAATGACAACACAATTTTTTGGTATTAATTCCAAACATTGTGATAGTTTCATGTACCTATCACCAATTTTGTGGTGAACGAAGGGCAAAATAGTGTAAATAAATTAAATCTAATTATAATATTTAAAGATTGATATCTGAAAAATAAAACGTTGTCAAAAATAACTTACTTTAGATTTGTAATTAGCGCCACTGTATGCAAAAAATCATCGAAATCGGCAAGGGTCAAGAAAAGTTAAAACTTACCATAATTTGAACTGTTTTTTTGCGTTTTAGGGTCATACAATATTTTATAAATTTATAATTTGTATAAAAGTACAATAAAATAGAGTCACCTCATGCAGTGATAATTTTTGTTCGCCTTATTTCGCTTCATTTTAAAAATACTCTTACTGATTGTGCCTGTTCGATGAGTGTACTTTCTTTCTACAGTGCTTTCATTTCAAAACGAACCACCCTAAATATCTTTAAAAAAAAACACCCACCAAAAAAACAAAGAAACACGTCGATTTAGATATACAGGGGGAAGTTTAATTTCGTATTTGATAAAATTTTATCGGTCACCTCCTAACCTCCAGTTAACCTCACTTTGATATGTCAAATGGCAACCCCCATAGTGTGACACATCATTGTAAGCGGCATGAAATTTGCTATCCAACAGTACTAAGAAACTTTAAATCGATGGACGTAGAAGCGACTTAGAAGTAAAAATGTGTGTTAATTAGTTTATCGTGTTCAAATAATTTATTTTATCAAATGCTCAAAATGTGCGCCGTTATTGGCGAGACAATAATAAAGTCTGTTTTGAAATTCTTCGCGAACGTTGGCGAAAGTTTGTCTGGTAATACCTCTGCATTCTAGTGTAATTCTACATTTAAGTTCTTGAATATTTGCAGGTGGCGTTTTGTACACTTTACTTTTTAAATAACCCCAGAGGAAAAAGTCTAGAGGAGTTAAGTCTGGAGACGTGCTGGCCATTCGATGGCACCTCGTCTGCCTATCCATGTGCCTGGAAACTGTTCATTGAGCCACTCTCGAACTGCTAAAGCATAGTGGGGAGGGGCTCCATCTTGCTGGAAATGCAAATTATTTTCACTGAGTTCCATAGCACCATTTTCATCCACCTGATTTTCCAAAGATTGGACGATAGAAGGGTATATCGCATTTTCCAAAAGGTTCAGATACAGTTGCCCAGTTAAATTTTCTTCCAGAAAGAATGGCCCGATAATTTCGTTTCCATAAATACCTGCCCAAACGTTGATCTTCTCTGGAAATTGAGTATGTCCTTCCTGAAATATGTGCGGATTTTCATTATCCCAATATCTGCAGTTATGTCTATTAAGAATTCCATTTAAGAAGAAAGTTGATTCGTCAGAAAAGCAGATATTTTTGATCAAATGAGGGTCTTCGTCAATTCGCTGGCACATTGATTCGCAAAATTCTATTCTTCTATCATAATCGTCTTCGTTGAGTTCATGAAGAATTTGTATTTTGTATGAAAAAACTTATTCTTTTTCAAAATTTTGTGCACGGAACCCGTAGAAATATTGGTCAGCTTAGAAACTTTTGGAATAGACAACGTCGGATCTATTGCGAACTGTCCTAGTACCTCAACCTGGCGTGCTTCGTCTAAAACCCTTTCATTAGTACTTTTCTTGTTGCATACAGATCCAGTTTCTTCAAACTTACGCACCAATTCCATTATATATTTATGCCCCACGTTTTTATTTTGATGCCTCTCATTGAATACTCTGGCGGTTCTACGCGCGCATCGATCTTCAGCCCCATATAGGAAAATTATTTCTATTCTCTCTGCTAGAGTATACACCATTTTAAAATCAAGATTCTTAATTTTAAACTAACGATGTCAAAATGACAATCCTAACAGTAATATTTAACTGGTTCCTAAACGTCTTAAAAACTTGTGCTATTGCAGTGTTTTGCTGTAGCAGGTAACACAAAAAATAATAATTGGAATGAATGCACACTAAAATAGTCTGCGAGGAATTTCAAAACAAGCTTGTCTCGCCAATAACGGCGCACATTTTGAGCATTTGATAAAATAAATTATTTGAACACGATAAACTAATTAACACACATTTTTACTTCTAAGTCGCTTCTACGTCCATCGATTTAAAGTTTCTTAGTACTGTTGGATAGCAAATTTCATGCCGCTTACAATGATGTGTCACACTATGGGGGTTGCCATTTGACATATCAAAGTGAGGTTAACTGGAGGTTAGGAGGTGACCGATAAAATTTTATCAAATACGAAATTAAACTTCCCCCTGTATATCTAAATCGACGTGTTTCTTTGTTTTTTGGTGAGTGTTTTTTTTTAAAGATATTTAGGGTGGTTCGTTTTGAAATGAAAGCACTGTATAAAACAATTAATGTTTTCTTTCAGTTTCTTATTAACGACTTCCTAAAAGTTGTAAAAAGCGTTAAGCTAGAAGTCAGACCACTATTTCTACCCCATCTTATAAAACTATCCAGCAAAATCGAACCTGGAATGACCACACTCGACTGGGTATCGGAAGATTGGCAAACTTACGTCGACTCTGCCAATGGCGCTATAAACAATTTTAAAGTATTGGTAAGTTCTTTTGTATTTTTAAAAAGTTATTTGTTAACTTGTGGCATGTTTATTGTTGTAGACCGAGAGAATCCATGATATTTACATAAATAGAGTTCTGGAGGTATTGACAAGTATGCAGGTGATACAGCTCCATGCGTTGCCAGAAGATGGAGATGCGCCTTGGGAGATAGGTAAGCATTATTTCAAAAACAACTATATTTTAGACCGTTAGTGTAAATATTGATTTTTAACAGACTAATAAGCAAAATTGTTCTGTTTCAGATGTATTTTGTGATAAAATAGACGAGATCTGTAGAAACGCTGCAGCCGAACTGCACAAGAAGAGCATGATGGTCGAAGAAGCCGTCGAAGAAATTTTATCTTTAGTTAAGAGAGCTAAAATAGACACGTCTCAGTCGGTGGATCAAGAAAATGCTTTGTTTTCGAAGGTACAGTGACCGCCATTAAATCTTGGACAAAAAATTTGTCAAATTTTGACTTTTCTGCCTATTTTTGTAAATCACAGAGTCTATTAATCTAAAGGGGTTATGACATCGTCGAGAATGGGGATAGAAAAAGTCCAAGACGTGAAGGTGTGAAAGGGTCGCTTATGTTGGCGGCCCTGACGGGTAACTCTAAAAGTTACTAGCATTCTCAGCTGTGGACAGAGTCGTGCCACAAGTCGAAGTTTTTATATGGGGTTATTTTTACGGTTGAAAATATTTGTGTACAGAGTTGATATTTTATTGGTTTTGACTGTTTTTAGTATATTGTTTTGGTAAAGTTTAGTCGTGTAGTTTTAATTAGTCCTTAGTGTGCAATAACCAAAAGTTGTGTTTCCCATAAGGATTCTGTTATTTGCTCGGAGCATGTTAAAACAGACGATTTTTATATGTCTTCCAGGGGCACTATTCTTGGTCATTCGCATCTTTCAGGATCCGTCGAATTTTCATTTAATTTATCAACAGATTTGACGGATCTTGAAAGATGCGAATGGTCAAGAATAGCGTCCCAGAAAAATTGCAAAAGCAGTGATTATGAGATCCTGATCAAAAAGGAAAAAAGGCGATTAATAAAAGAAGGTAAGGTGAAAAATATGATTTATCCTAATGCTGCTATTACTAACAAATATTCTTTTATTGTAGCAGTTCCATTCAGTTTGCATTATTACACCTCGGATAACACAAACACGGTTTTTAAGCCCACCAGTGACTCTTCACAACTCGGAATGTAGTTACACAGTTATTAGTAAGTAAATTGAAATTTTTGTGTGATTTTAATTATAGTTATTTGTTGTCAAGAAAGTAAATAGTCAATATTGACTTGCTTATACCTAGAACTGATCAACTTTAGGTATATGCATTAATGTACCTTCAGAATGTGTATTTAATATTTTTTCCCATTATTTTGTACATTTATTAAGTTTGCAGTTAGTTACATTCTTTAATTGTATTTAATTTTTTGGATACTTAGCTACCAATTACTTGGTATATTATGTTGAAAATGACATGTTTTAAAATATAATTTATATTTTTTAGATTTGCCTTTTACAACTTTAAAATTAACTGATGTAAACCTACCTTGCACTGAAGAAGTTTTTGTTTAGATTGTGTAGTATGAAGTGGACTGCGAAGAACTTGTAAGTAAGTTAAACTTTCGAGTACCAAATAAGAACACGAGATCTAATTCTTTGTTTTATCTTGCAAGGGCTGCCAACAAACTATAAATGAAATTTTTGTGTTTGTATTAAGTAGGATTTTAATGCTTAAATGATGTGTATGTTTTAAAATATGAAATGTAGTATACCACAAAATATTATTAAATAATACCACTAAGTACTGTGTTCTTTTCTTCCATATCAAAATGTAAAAATTTCAGTTGTATTTTATTTAATTGTTGCAATTGTAAATGTATTGTAGTATTGTAGTTGTGAAACAAATAAAGTTTAGTTTTTTAGCAATAAACCTGTATTCACATTTTTTACATAAAATAATTCATTTTATTGTCAAAGTGGAAAATTTTGCTATTATTCTGCAATATCAAGATGCTGTATGGTCAGTAAGTAAATAAATAACTAGTTTTTAAAAGTAACTTAATTAGTTTTTAAAATAAAATAAATTAAGGATTAATAGACAAGTTTATATATTTATGAAGTAATACAAAAACACCGTCATAAATTCCTAAAAAAAGGTTAATTTTTCTATGGCTTGCAGTATCTGATTGGGAGTTGGATATTTTGTAATCCTACAAAGATCTTCAAGATAGCTTGTAAATGCCCATTTCTGATCCTGCATTTACAGAAAAGCTTCCTTCCTGTCTTTCTTCTATAGGTATTTTCACGGCTTCTGCTTAGACGAGTTGGCCAGTATAATTCCTTTTCTGGCAGCTCCCAACAGAGCAACACATAGTGCAACTTTTATGCATCTTTTAACAGTTCAGCTAGAGAGGCCCCGAACTTCCCGTTTTCTTCGTTCCTTCATCCCTAGAGTGTCAAGACTATGGAACCTGCTACCTGCAGAATTTAAGTCTCTTGTAAATATACTCCCTCTTACCACACTTCAGTCACCCACGGGGCGTTCATACTAGGCCTCAGCCTTCGCGGACTGTTCAAGATAAAAAATAATTAAAGTCCCCAAACTTGCTCATAAAATTTTATAAACGTCGTAATATAGGTGGGTATTATTAAAGAAAAAAAAAGGTGTTAACAATTCAATATCGTGTGTTTAAAAATAGAGTAAGTACTCATAATTATAACAAATTAGCAATCATCAGTATTTTCTACATTTTAATTTTTTTCTCATTTTTTTAAATATTTAATGTAGTAGATACCATTGAAAAGGTACGCCATCGTCGTGTTGTCCTTTAATTTTTAATTTCAATACTTAATTGAATTACATTTATATTTTGAAATATAAATTTTGTTCGTCGGTTTAAAAGCAGTTTTTCGTTTCCACCTTAATTCTACGCCACTGTCCGGCATAAAATCCAACATGGCCGAAATGGACCCTTCTTGACGTCACACAAGAGTTTTTCAATATGGCGGATGTCATAACCCCCTTTAGATTAATAAACTCTGGTAAATCACTCTTTTTTACCTTGTTTTACTTTTAATTACTATAAATAAAGCAAAAGGTAAAAGAACATATTTATATTTTATAAAAACCAACAATTTAATAAATTAATTTACAATTTAATAAATTCAAACAAACTTAAATATCCTTCAAAACAAATTTAATATTTTATTAAAGCCCCGTTTTTTTCTAAGACAGAGTTTAGCCTTCCAGGCATCGAATGGACCAGAGCCCGGGCGTAGTCCGGATTTCCTCCTAACTCATTCCACGCCTCTAAAATTTAATCCCAAAGTTCGTTTACATTTTGCGGCTTTAACTCATTTTCCCTATTTATTTTTTTAACTAATAAGCCCCAAACATTTTCCATAACATTTAAATCCGGAATTCGTGCGGGCCACGCTAAAACCCTTATATGCTGCTCTTCCGTCCATTCATCGACTTGCCGGGCCGTATGAACGGGACCCTTGCTGAAAGATAAAATTTTTGTCCGGCAGTTCACAAGGAAGCATGATATTATGAAGTAGATCTACCGGGTGTTGCTCCGCCGAGCGGTACATAGGGAATCCAATGTAAATTTTGAAGTAGTCAAATATTGGCTCCCCTAATTATTTTAGAAAAAAATGCTATTAGGATTTATTGAAGAGCACAATAAGTTCCACCCAAAATGAAAATTTGAGCATTTTTCAATCAACCAGTAAAGAGTAAACTGCTTAAATACTTCTGCAACGTAGTATCTCATTATGCACCCTGTACTCTAGAAATCAATAATAAAAACACCATATCGATTTATTAGTGACAATTTAGATCATTAATTTATAATGTCATTGCCAAAACTGAACAATTTTATACGGGAATTTCAAAAGAATCCTCGCATTTCATTTTAGTTTACAGCTAATTCCAACACATGCACTCACAGTTACGCAAGACAATAAAACAAATTTGTCTACATTTAGAAATCAATTTATGACGAAAATATCAGGATTTAATCAAATGCTCAAATATTCCTCCATTAACTGCCAGACAATAACCCAAACGATTATAAAACTCATTTCTTACGTTGGCTAGTTGGTATATCGATATAAATTTTCATATTTTTTATTGGTATAAAGCTTAGTTTTTAAATGTCCCCATAGAAAAAAATCGTTTGGCGAAAGATCCGGAGACCTGGCTGGCCAAGATATTGCGTGGTTCGGGCCTATGATGTCGTTATTAAATGCGTTGTTCAAGTATTCGCGCACAGCTCTGGTACCATTTGATACCAAATCTCTTGATTTTCACGAGCAAGGTTGTTCAAAGCAGGCAAAATTTGTTCCTCTAAAGTTCCAGAAAGTACTCCGCATTCAAATTTCGGTCAAGGAAAAATGGTCCAAGGATATGGTGGCCGAAAATTCCCGCCAAAACATTAATTTTTTGTGGATATTGAGTCCTTGTCTCAACAAATCGATTTTGGTTTTCGTTACTCCAGTACCAGCAATTTTGAATGTTGGGTTCGTTGTTCAATGTAAAAGTGCATTCGTCAGTAAAGCAAATATTTTGTAAAAAACCTCTGTCAGTGTTTGTCCTCTCCATCATCTCAAAGCAAAATTCTTGTCGTCGTATTTCGTCTCCGTCTCTTAATTCTTGGTATCTTTCGTAATTGCAAGCGTGGTATTAACATCTTTTTAAAATTCGAGATATTGTGGTGTGGTCTTGTCCAGTAATGTCCTCCAGTTGTCTCGTGCTAATGTTTCCTTCGGCCTCTCTACACAAAGTATCACGTCGTAATCCCTCTCGTTTTGTAAAATTTGTCTCTGATTTTCACGTCGATTTTCTTCACATTTGCAATTATTGATTACTGTGCCTGTAGTTTCAAATTTTTTTATCGTCCGTTCTATTGTCGATTTACTTGGTATTGGCCTATTGGGAAAATAGGCTGCAAACATGTCCGCTACTCTTCGATAACTATTTCCCTGATAAAACCATTTTATAATAGTGATTTTTTCTTGATTTGAGTAGTTCATTATTTAAAAATGATGTGACATTGATCTGACAACTTGAGAGTAAGAGGTTAAATAATTTTTCTGGTATTTTATTATAAACTTCTTATAATACAGGGCGCGTAAGAAGATAGGAGATTCGTAACCTATTTTAGCATTTATATCTTAGCTAGCGGACTGAGAAGAACTGAAATTTGTACACTGGGTACAACTTTTCGTGCTCTTTAAAAAATCCTAATAATATTTTCTTCTAAAATAATTAGGGAGCCAATATTGGACCACTTCAAAATTTACATGGGATTCCCTATGTCCCGCTCGACGGAGCAACACCCGGTATATATACCTGCGCATTGACCCTTCCTTCGATAAAATAACATACACCAAGTCCTTGTGCACTCAGCCAACCCAAAATATTTACTGAAAATCGCCCACTACTTCTGTCCCTTTGGGTATATTATTCATCAAATCGTGTTCCTTGAGGCCTGTATACCTTAAGTATCCCATTGTAGCACGACTGTAACACTTTTTCATCGGTGAATATTATATTTTCCCAAAAAATCGGAGGTTTCAAGTAAAATTGTAGAACAAATTCAATGCGTTGTTCTTTATTTGCATTTGTTAAAAACGGTTTTAAGCCTGCCGGGACGCAATTGAAAATTTGCCTTTTCTTCGCCGTGCCGTTCTAACGATGGGGAAATTGCTTGTTTTGCTTAACTTAGATTTAAATGGTTGGTTTCTCAAAAACATTAACTAACAATAAATTATTGTCTTGTTCTTGTTTTAATTCGATGGTTTTGGGGGGACCCCTTCTACTCTTTCTCTCAAAGGGAGTGTGTTTCCTGCCATTTTTTTTTTTTAAGAAAATGAATAGTACTCTTTTATGATGTTAAGCTTTCCGCCACATCCCCTTCTCGCCAACCTCTCTGCTCAATATAACGAATAATTAATAGTTTTTGATCCAAAAAGTTAAATTGGGCATTTTAAAGAGTATTTTGGAACTGACAACGGAAAACCTGTTTCTTTATTAGGTTTTTCAACAGGTATTTATATTCAGTAGAAAAGGAGAAGGAAATTTAATGGCCGTTACTGTACCTTATTAGTTTTTTTTAGCATCAAGTTTTTTCTTAAGGTTTTGCATTTTAGAGGAAGAAAAACCTCCCGACATAACCACGTCATCGTCACAGCAACAATCGGATTGGTCGCCGTTTGGGAATGTTTTGAAAAACCTCACCTCCTTTTAGTGGAGGTATGAGTAAGGCTATGCATGACGTCGTCAGAGGAGCTGTTGGAGAAAAGGGAGGACTACACCAGAAAGGTTATTGATGTGTTGGTGGGTAACCGGCAGTCTTTGGATGCTTTGAGAAGAAGATTTTGTGTTGAATGTAAGTAAGACTTCGTACCAAAGACTCGAATTTCGTTCAACAAAAAGTATTTTTTTTTTAGACAAAGATGAACGTGCTCCTGTCTTTATCTTGAACGCGATACTCTCATTCCAAAAGTCGGTATTCAGGCCCGAGGAGGTACAAAAGTACTAAACAGCTGGAAAAAACATAACATCCGTATCAAAAGGGTCGGCGTGGGCTGGTGGCCAAGAAGTAAGATTTATTTTTTAAAATTATTATTATTAATTAAATTAACTTTGATTAATTTATAAATATAAATTTTTTATGTGTAGATTAGACAACTTCGGTGGAGGACAGTTGTAACAGTTCAACCGTAAGTTAACTTTTACAACTGCCTTGTGCGTTACATCTTCTAATTGTGCTGTGTTTTTTCTTTATTTCTTTTCCCTTACCACTTTATTTTCTTAAAATATCTCAATATACTACACCTTAAAATGTTTGTCTATAAACTGTCTTTTTAAAAACCATCGCATGATACTTTACATCACCATACACCACTCTGTTCACTGTGTACAAAAAAAACACAAACCTTTCTACCCCTTTTTACCATTTTTAAACTTCTAACCCAACTATACACACACACCAACAACCATATCCTTGCTCACCAACACGTATGCATGCAAAAAGGCGCCGCAACGACCAGCAAAAATCGGTCTGGAAGAAGATTGCAGGACCTTCTGCTAATCAATGGATGTGTTAACAGATCCAGGACCGTTTCACAACCTGTAAGTATTTTTTACAAGTTTTTTTTTTTAACCTGCAATATCTTTTTCTGTGTGTAAGTTTGTTGGGTCAAATTTTGCAACTGAATTTTAAAGCGGTTATCCTAACCAAGGAAGTTTAAAGGTGTAGGGCCCAATGCTATGGCCCATTCGATCAAAAAATGTCCAGCCCGTATGAAAATAACTGTAAAAGGGGTTGGCCCCGCCCATTCTGCGCAATAACAAAATTCCACGAAATAATTTATTGTGTTCCCTACTTACACACTGATAAATCGGGTGGTAGTTAGGCAACACATTATACTTTATAAAGAGCCGTAATACCGTTTTTGATCTTAGGTTGTCTAAGGTTTTTGGTGCAAGGGCGCGCGCGGCGCGTATGAAACTATATCCCCCTTGTACTGTTTGCCGTTGCAACCGTCGTCGTCTCATCATTCGCCATTTTCATTGTGGTTTGTGCCCTTTGCGCCGTATTAATTTCGATTGTTTTGCTTTGTGTGAGTACCTATATTTTTGGTTGAAGAATTTTTTTGGATTATAAAAACCTCTTATTTTAGTGATTAGTGTTTTTAAATTGTGACTATAATTTTGTGTTTATTGTTTGTAACTTATAATATCGTAAAAAAATGATTAGAGGTTGTATGGTTTTGTCTTGCAAATCAAGGTAAATACCCGGCATTTTTACTTTAGGTAAGTATTTCTTATATTTAAATTAGGGGCTTCTTATGAGACGTAACGTTAGGGAACCCAAAAAAAAAATAATATATTAATTATGAATAATAGAACAATGAAAATTTCATAGGAAATAGCAGTGAGAAAAGTAAGGCCCAAACTTAACTATCTTTTAGATGATTTTTTACAATGTTTGTGTATTTCTGTGGATTATTAAAAGAAATAAGGTTTACATTTAGGTACTTTTATTTCATTTAATAATTTAGTACATTTTTTTTAAAGGATCAAAATTATTAATTACTGGGCAGACCAGGCAAATTTTAATATATAGGTCCCTCTAATTGAATGAAAGAAAGTACAATTTTATGTTTAAAGTTCCTTTTTTCCTTTTTTTGTATTTGTTTAAAAAAAATTAAATTTTTTGGTTTTTTTAAACTTACATTATCAACTTTTTAACCTCGACATACTGTAGAACATAATATTTAACGGATACTGTTACAATGGATACCCAGGTACCAAAGGTTACTAAACATTTTTAACCACTGTTATTCTGTCTCATGAATGTTTGTTATTAGTGAAAAGTATATGCCTAAAAAGCAGTTATAAAAATTTTCCTTTTTACTGTACAACCAGAATCTTAGGGTTAGATTAAACTCATTTACACTGTTTACCCCTTTTTAAAACAAAAAAACAATATACAATGTTTTAAATTTTTTTAAAAATCGTGTTTTATTTATTTACAAATATTTTTAGTAAAAAAACAAAAAAAAAATTTTAAATTTAAATAGAAGGCTTCTTTCCATATTATATCAGATGATATAAAACCCAAAATTTACAAATAATTTTAAATATTCTATGGTAGTATCGTTTAATAACCAAAATTTTGTGCAAAAAAAAAAAAAAACAGGGAATGCTTGAATTTGACATTTGATGATGTCAACTTTAAAAGGTAGTAACAAAAAATTATGGAAGTCCCCCTGACCAAAAAAATTCATTGAAAAAACCCCCGGGGGGGGGCCCCAAACCCCCCTATTCCCGCTCCCCTGCCCCCCTTTGGACAATTTTGTTCTACAGTATTGGGCTTCCATACACCTTTAAACTTCCTTGTCCTCAACCGATTGAGCTGAAACTTTGCTAGTTTAAATGAAAATGGGGGGTTTTGTTTAAGTGCCCCAAATTTCTTTTAAATTTTGGCGGACCGCCTAGGATGGGCCCCCTTTCCCCCCAAAAATTTTCCTAAAATCGGGGGAAAACCCTATCTTTTTTTTCAAAAAAAAATTAAAAAAGGGTAATATCAAAACAAAAGACGACGACTTCCCGCGTAAAGGGAAAAAAGGCTCTACAAAAACTGATGACCGAAGAAAAGCCGATGTTTCCTCTACAACAACCCAACTTTTTCAACGTCGTGATGGAAAATAAAGAAGTCGTAAAATTTTTTTGTCATTGTTGGCATCTTGCACGAAAGGACATGCGCGTTTAAGCCCTCGTTTTAGTCCAATCTTTTTTTAGTTTTTTTTAGTAATTATTGTTAACAGATATCTTTTTTCCGATGTCAATTTTTTCAGGTATTTTTTTTAAACAAAAATTTTTTAAAAAAAGGCCCCTTTTTTTTTTTTTTTTTTTAATATAAGAAAAGTTCTGATTTAATCACATAAAAAGACCGTTTGTAAAGAATTTAAAAATCAAAAAAGGGGGTTTTTTTGAAAAATCCCTTCCGATTTTTTTTTAAAAAAAAAGGGGGGAAAAAAAAGCAAAAACCCAAACTTTTTTTCAAAAATTTGTATTTCCGTAAATTTTCAAAATTAAAGTTGATTTTTTGGAAAATGATAGTCAATAAAATTTACTTGAAGCTGCCAAAAAATAAAAATTTTTTGGAAGAAATTACACAAGTGCATCAAAATTACCGATAATTTTTCATGAAAGCATGTTGTCAAAAAACTGCATGGGTTTATTTTCTTTTTTAAATAAAAAAAAAAAAAACCGAATGCTTTTTTAAACATCGGGAAAAAAATTATGGGTTTATTTTGTGCGGGGTGTCGTAGAATATTTCTCGAGTAGAAAAAATAAATTATTTTTACCTATACCTAAAGTCCAAAATTTCTGCCAGTGACTCATTTAAAACCGGCCCCAACCGACGAAGCGGCTAAATAAAAATCAACACTAGAAAATTTTTTTTTTTAAGCCTATGATATTTTTTCCGCTTCAATAACAGTGAAAAAAAATTTTAATCGCCACGTTGTCATAATTCGCAAAAAAAAATTTACCAGCCAGCGATCGTTTTTAAAAAAAATAACCCCAAATATGTATTGAAATCATTGTTATGGGGGAAGACAATAAAAGTGGCAACACACTTTTTCTTTTTAAAAACCCCGGAAAGACTTAAAAATAAGCGTATCCCCGGGGTTTTCTTTGTTCGATGATTTTATTTAGTTATTATTGATTATGGACAGATTTTGTTTTTTTAAAATTTTTTTAATTGCTATACGGGGTATTTTCTAAATATTAAAAATTTTTAAAAAGTAAAAGTAGTATATAGATTTTTTTTTTGTGCCAATTTTATTATAGTTTATCTTTTTTTAGTGTATATAATTGTATATAAAGATTTAGTGTTGTTAAGTGCTTTTAATTCAGAAACTATGAATTTTAACCAACCTTTAACTAGTTATTTTCCAAAAAAAAAAATCAGTTAACGTTAAAAGAACGAATAATGGTTAAAAATGTTTCCCGGGGTTTGGGAACGAAATCCAAAACTAGCCACTTTGGATGCTGCAGAATATGTGCAACTTTAAAAAAATTTTTTTTCGTACGGTATTCGGGGTTTTAAAAAAAAGGGAAATAAAAAATATTAGTAAAATTTTTTTGGGTACTGGAAAATGCGATTTTTGCCACTCTCTACTTTTTCCCCCTTTTTAAACATGAATCCCGAAGCTGTTTTTTTTGGGGCCCCCCCTTATAGTATTTCAAAAATATAATAAATAAATTGTTTTAAAATTTATTTTACGACATATTTCTTTAAATTTTGTCAATTTTTTCGAAAAATATTTTTAAAAAAAAAAATACTATTTTAATATTTAAAAAAAATCACTCAAAAAAAAAAAGGAAAAAAAACCTTTAAAATTTTTTTTAAAAAATAGGTAAAACGTTTACGTCCGTTCAACTCGAAATTTTTAAAAAAAGTTGCCAAGTTGTAATAGTTTTTTTTTATGACATTTTTATAAGGTAAAACGAACCTTGCTTTACTCGGCCGGTAATGTTTGATCAAAAATATCCTCGATATGGAAATCCCCCAAAATGGAACTCGAAAAGACCCGAAATAGTTATTGGATTCTACAAGCTGATGATTTTTGGGGTTTTTTTTTTTCCTTATATAGTGGATAAAATTTTTTTTAAAGCAATTGTGAAAATTTCGTATTTAATATTGAGTTGCAAGATCGGGGGGGAATTGGAAGTCAGTGTAACTTGGTTGTCTATCGTTCTGTTTTTTTTCTTTTTTAATTTATGTTAAAACTGAAATTTTATAATTTTTTTTTTTTAGCAAAAAAAAAACAAAAAAGTAAAATTAAAGTAAAAAATGTATTTTTTTGGGAAAAAATTGAGAAATCGCCAAAAAACTTAAATTTGTGTTCTATGACCTCAAAATAGGAGGTGTGCAAAATTAAGCAAAAAAATTTCATTTTTATTAATCCGAATAATACTAAAATAATATAGGCTTGTTACTAATTTAAAGGGTTGATGAAAATGTGGGGAAAAAAATTTTTTCTTGTAAAAAATATTTTCAGTTTTGACGAAATTTTATCATTTATTTTCCCCCAAAAGCCCCGCCACGGGAATTGATTCCCCTGACCCCCCCCAACCCCGGGGGGGTCTAAAGGCGAGCGATGCGTCATTGACAGAAATTTTGGACTTGAAGTATAAAAAAAATTTAAATTTTTTATTTAAACAACATTATATTAAATTTACATTACCCCATAAATATTATATGAAAATAAAAAAAAAAATATGAGACAAACTTGCAGAAACTAAAAATTGCATGAATTGCAGTGGAAAACACAGTTGTAAAAAAAATTTTTTTTGGGGTCTGCTCCACTACTTTTGATGCATTTAGTTTGTCATTGAATTTTGAATTTAAAAAAATTATTGTAGGACATTAGCTATATTATTTCTTGTAAAATTAGCTTTATCATTGTCTCTCATTTTTTTTTCTTTTTATCCAGTTGACGAAAAACTTTATGGACTTTGGGGGTTTTTTTGTCCAAAAAAAAATTTTTTTTAGCGTATTTTTTTCAATCCCTTGTTTTACTAATTTTTAAACCGCTGTTGCGCGGAGTGAATGATTGGCTGATTTTTAACTTTTTTCAGTCGCCAAACCTGACTTTTTTGCCTCCGTTGAGGTCCACTGAGTGATCATGTTTTTTCCGACAGGGATGTTCTTGTACCGCTTGCCCACTTTCTAGAAAGGATTAACAGTTAAGAACAATCTCGGAATATTTATATATTTTTCTCTTTTCCGAGAACTTTCTAAATAACCTTACTGGGCACAAATCCGGGTTAACAATGTTTCTAGCCAGCCACTTGGATTGAGCGCAAGGTTTATCACTTCCAGATATTGGATTGTATTCTATTCTACCAGTTTTTCCCCTACGTTATTAATGTCTTCTTTGAAATAGGTAGTAAAACATTTGACTCCCTCTCCTCCTCTTCATGCTAATTCATACGATAAAACAAAAAATAACTTTTTTGTAAGCCATCAACCGTTTCTTCATCACAGTTTTGTACTATGGCATTGAACTCTTCGTATTTTAGTGATACAGCGCTTTCTTTTTTCTTTTCTGGGGGTTTGTCTGCAACTGCTTTCTTTTTGGAATTTTTGCTTCGCGGGCTGTTTTAAATTCCGTGCCAGTGAAAGGAGTAAATTTAATATTATATTCGTCCTGGTATTTTTCATCAATAGTTTTGATGTTACATTCCAAATAGTTTTCACAGTAAAGTTTTTATAATCCTCACCATTTTTTCTTTTCATGTTGTAGGCCCAGTCAGTAAGAATATTTGCGAGTATCGGTATTGAAGTGTGTTCGTTTAAACTATAATTCCTTTCTTTAATAAAATCCAGAAACTGTCTCCAAATATACTGATGGTTCATTAATGTATTTTTTAGGTTTACTTTCGATTACTTTTCATAAATTAAACTCAAAGAATCGTTTCCAAAACGCGACATTTCGACGACACCAAAATTCGATATAATATGCCAAAATGACAAATGTGCATCTGGCTTCTCGTAGGAATGAAAGAGCCCAACGTATTCTCGAAGAGGCTGAAAAGCAAATCTCTGCTCCGTTCTCAGATAAACTACCACCGATGGAAAAAATCACCGCAGCTCCGACAAATGTGCAATTTTAACAATCGTTACTATAGATAGGGACCTATAGGAAAATTTTCGATACCTAGCGGGACTTTTTCGGATCCTACCGGGAAATTTTCGGAAGTGTCCCGCTTCATATAGGATTTCTAATATATGAGGGAAATATTCGCATTAATAGGTTTTATTCAATCGCTCTATAAACAAATTAGGCCCTTATCTCACAAGTGCTGTAAATATTCGGCAAATGGTCCGATTTGAATTTTTAAAACGGCTTTTTAAAGTTGAGATTAAAAGTTAGAAATTTTATCTCACATTTTCATATAAGTTTGTAGAACATTGTGAAAAATGCTTGTGAACCTAGCGCGTCGAGCTTTTTTCTAAGTAATTTGTTAAAACAGATTACTTAGAAACGAGTATTCCAATTTTTCCATAGGAAAAATTGGAATACTCGGACAAGGGATATTTGGTAAGATTATTTCCTGAGTTAAATTAACATTTTATTTTAATACAACATTTTTTTTATTAAAACAATAAGAACAATAATTAATAAGAACAATATAATTTTCAAGCTAGGAAGAGTAATTACTTCAAACTCATTTTAAATTACAATTAATATAAAAATTACAATTATTGTAGGTTACAGGGTTTTTAATTATGTTTGTAGTAGCACTATTCTTTATGTTGCTGTGAGGAGTGTCAAACGATTGAAGTGTCTATTTTTTCTGTCTTTTCAAGGGAGCTTCGAAGCTTGTAGATGGACGTATAGTCTGGCAGCCGTATCTGTAGGCAGTGCGGCGTCGGTAAAGAGGGAAGGAAGTTGTAAACCAAACATGGCGTACTTCATTCATAAAAAGCACAGCGGCGTGCGGATTTTCCAAAAGTTCAGGAATATTTTGTAATTTGTTTACATGAAATAATGTGTACGGTATACATTTATGTTTTATTTAAAATATATTTGTGTATGGTCGTCACCAAAAATAAAGGCATTTAAAGACCATCAGTAACAATTTCACAAAATATTTCATGAAAAGTTAAAAATGCAGAAAATCGTCATCATCCTATCCGGTTTTTTATTTGTTTACCTCTAAAGTAGGCGGTATTTTAAATTTTTGGTAATAATTCAAAATGAAAAACGTCGTTCTACGTTCTTTTTATCTTGTCATAGTCCACGAAGGCTGATGCCTAAGTACTAAAGTACCTTAGATTGTCCCTGTTGTATTATCATTACAATTTTGATAAATGACAAAGAAATTTATAAAATAATTACTTACTAAGTAAGCATTACTATTACTATAATGTTAAAATACCTATTTAACTACTTCGCAACGTTTGCAATATCCAAGGATTCTCGCCCACAAGCAACCGTTTTTATATTAGTAGTATCGTAGTTACTTGTATAACAAAAATGCTCCAAAAAATATAATAATATTATTTTTGGTAGTTAAACACCGGATAGGACAATTTTGGGATCTGGGAACTGGACTGTTCTATAAAAGAAAACCGTTCTTTAGATATTTACGCAATAAAAAACTGTAATAACAATTAAGATACTTTCATTTCGTTTAATTTAAAACTACGTTGTTTGTACCAAAGCAAGCACACAATACTTGTATAATCGAGCGTCATTTTAATGTTTTTAAATTTAAATTTTTGAATATTCGTAAGTTTAATCCTATATTTTAAAATGCATGAATTTACGTCAAATATAGGCCCCTGATGCATAGTGCTTAACACGATTTTTGCTGGTCATGCATTTTAAGTTTGTTTAAATATAACGGATCTTCCCTGATAGATATAAAAAAGCAATTTATGTTTGATCTTCAAAAATAAACTATTTATTTTAAATTTGAGGCATGCTTGCGGCTTTTTTTATAATTACTTTAACGAGTTACACATAATATATGCATACGTAAATATACAGGGTGTCTGAAAAATACAGTTTTTTTATAATAGGAATTTGTTACTTTTTTAATAAAAGCATTAAATTAATTCTAAAAATTGTATTGAAAAAAAAAACAAGATTAACTTATTACCGGAGTTTAGTATAAATATATCATCTTAAACTTAGAGATGGATATATTTTTATATTTGTTTATACAAGTTTTATGTGTTTTAAATCTATAAATACCAGTTGATTGCCGGTTTTTTTGGGTTTTTCTCGATTTTTTGCTGTTTGATCCCCAATTTTGACCTCAGATTTGTATTCAGCGGAACAAAAATACGCCAGAAAATCTTAGTCAGACACCCAGCACACACCAATTTTTTTTGTGGACCTGTGTTATTATGAGGAGCTAGTCTGCTCTGGCAATAACAGTAACAAAAAAACATTTAAAAAAATATTATAAAAAAATATTTTTTTATAAAATTGATTTATTTTTTAATACTATAATAAAACAGTAAAACACAATTTTCATAATTTCTTTTCTGTTATAAATAATATAATAAAATAATTTAGGTGCTACACTCGTCCGATGATAACCAATAAGTTTGAAATAACATATATATCTAATAACGGGTTGCCAATGTTTTCAAGTAAGTTTCATTTATATTTTCATTTAAATTTAATAAAAATCTTATTATAGTATTTAAAGATAAATCATCAAGAATAAATCTTTTATAATATATATCTTTGTGTCTTTTTGTGTCTTCATAATAATTTATAAAATAGTATAATTTTCAAAAATAATAGATAAATATCTTTATTCTGAAGAAAAACTAAAAAAAAATTCCCTTTAAATTGATATTCCCAGAAAAGAAAATAAACTATAAAAACATTTTATTATTATTATTCTCTCACGGTAAGATTAGAGCCTAACTTTACTCATCCCTGAAGTAATAACATAAATAAATTTAAGGATGGACTTTAATTTAATATTCAAAAGGTCTTTATTTACTATTTGAATACATTTTTTTTTGTTTATTCTCTACTCAGCAAAAATTTCTTCTTTGTCACCGGATTATCTTTTGTCCTTTGTACATACGTTTTGAAACATGCATATAATTTAATATTAATAAAATTCATAAAGACTTCCTGCCTCATATACAATGGATTTCCGGTTACATTGAAAAGGCTTTAAAAATATTCGTATAAAGGTACATAGTCTAATGTAAAATAATACCTTTGGACAGAAAACCGCGGATAAATAAATTCGTAAAATGAAATGGATCTGAGTGTCCTAATTAATTTGAAATGTTAATTTTTTTAAATTGTTTTAGGTTGGTTAAAAACCGCTTTTGATTAATTCATTAAACCATACATTGGTACATTTGCCACACCCAGTAAAGTCCGCATCATAAGGTTTTTTAAATAATAGTTTTATTTGAAATTTGACTTTGGCATCAATTTTTGCTTGGATTAAGGTGAAAAAAAATAGTTGTCACAAAATTTGAATTTTATGTCAATTAAAAAAAATCAGAAGTGGGATTGTTTTTTAATATATCGAAAAAAATACATTACTGTTGTAAAATAGGGCTCAACGCAATCTACATAAAACTTCTTAATTTGGACTTTAAAAGAAAGTCAAGTGGTTATAAACCAAGAAAGTCCAAAAAATTTGACAAAGAAGAGGTTGGAAAGTTCCTAAAAGTGGCTAACGACATAAATTGTTGACTTATTTACAGATAAAATACATTAAGGGTGCTACGTCGTTTATTAAAATTACCATTTCCAATAAAAAACCAATGTTTCGAGAATATTTAGAATATCAGAGGGAAATATAAAAGAAGTGAGTTTTTGGACAGTTTTCGTAAATACGTAAGCCTACGTCAATCTAGTATCGATCACAATAGATTTTTTACAATACACAACCAACATAAATACTATTGGTTCTATTCCTAAAAAGATTGCCGAATTCTTTGGACCAATGCAAACGCCAGAACTGGGTACTGCTTTAGACGGTGTTCTGCGACCTTCCTTGCGGATTTAGAAGCCAACATATCGATGCTGAAAAGCAACGGAGGTTGGCGTTGAACTTTTGTAGCAGAAGGCTTATGTAAAAAATTTGATTAAAAACAAGTGGATGATAGCAAAAAAATATATATGGGGGAGAAGAATAATTACGCTAGCGTTAGTGCTTCTCTTAGTGTTTCTTTCACCAGAAATTCCCGGATGCAAGTATTATCTTCTTTACATAATAAAGAACGAATTATACCGGGTGGTGCGTCGCCGAGCGGAACATGGGAAATCTCTTGTAAATTTTAAGGGGGTTAATTATTGGCTTCCCTGTACATTTCACAGAAAAATGTAATTGCAAAATAACCAGACACCAGCCACCAGCCACCAGCAAACAATTTGTTATAAGGCTTTGTCAAATCTGACGTACAGCCGTTTTTCGTTTCATTAATCTCACAACCATTACATTTAAAGTAAAAGACACGTTAACATTATTTTTTTATTAAACCTTTTATTTAATGTAACCATTAGGTTTAACTATTTAATAACAATTATTAATATCGATAATTAAAAAAATAATTTCATCATACCAATAGCACTATCTGAAATATTTTAATTTATTTTCCCATTAAGCCTATCTGGTTCATTTTAACCATTAAACGTATTGTCAGTAAATTCGAGTCCAAAGCCATCGCAATAAATAATTGTAAATGTTTAACTCAGAAGATCGAAAATAGATCCGAAAAAAGAGAGAACTGAATTCTTAATATTTTACTAGGTGTGGAAAAATAAAATGAAATAAAATAGAATAACTTGTTTAAAAATAATAGAGAATAACATAAAAACATTTATTAATCAAATGTTCAATTAACCCCCATTAACAGCTAAACAATATCCCAACCGATCATAAAATTCATTTCTAACGTTGCTAAGTTGATATTGCGAAATTTTATTACATTCTAACGAAACAGCGTTTTGTAGCTGGTTTATATTCTTAAATTTTACACTTTTATAAATGACACTTTTTAGGTGACCCCACAGAAAAAGGTCATTCGGTAAAGATCAGGAGACCTGGCTGGCCAAAGTATCCGGTACCGGACCAATATTTGCCGTTAAAGAAATTTTCCTGTTTAACCATACGCATTATGGGCGGGCAACCATCCATTTGGTACCAGATCATTTGATCTTCCCGAACAACTTCTTTCAAGGCGGGTCCAATTTGATTTTGAAATAAGTCCAAATAGGTTTCTGCTGTCAGGCTAAAGTCCCTAAAAAAGGGTCCAATGATATGGTGTCCGATAATTCCCACGAATACATTTGTTTTTTGGGAATATTGTGTCCGAGTATAAACAAAACGATGTTCATTTTTTTGGTTCCAATATCGGCAATTCTGAACTTTTGGTTCATTGTTAAGGGTAAATGTACATTCATCGGTAAAATAAATATTTCTTAAAAAATTCCCATCGTTATTTGCTCTTTTCATCATTTCAAAACAAAATACCATTCTTCGCTCTTCATCTTCTTTCTGCAGCTCTTGATGTTTTTCGAATTTATACGAATGATATTTGTGTTTTTTCAAAGTGCGCCATACCGTTATATGATGTTTATTTACCTCTTGCCCAAGAACCCTCGTACTAACCATTTTGTTTTCCTCCACACTCAGTAGAATATTAAGATCTCTGTTCTCTCTTTCTTTGGCTCTATTTTTAATATTCTAAGTTGAACATTTACAATTATTTATTACGGTACCTTTGGACTCGAACTTACTGACAATACGTTTAATAGTTGAAATGGACGGAATGGGCTTGGTGGGGAAATAAACTGAAAACATTTCAGATACTGCTCCAAAACTGTTTCCCGCATAATGCCACTTAATTATGGATACTTTTTCGTCGATTGAATAATTCATATTTTTTTTAAATACCGACTGTCACTGATTTAATGACAATTTTCCTCATGTCAGGGACAATATTCATTTTACTGGTGTCTGTTTGGTTTTACCTGAACCGAAAATTTGGTAATTTTGCAATTTCATTTATTTGAATAATTCAAGATTCGCTTATTAAAATTTTTTGAAACTTGGCACGAGGGCTTGTCAAATTGGTCTCTTTAAAAAGTCATCTTACATTTTTTCTGTAAAATGTACAGGGAGCCAATAATTGACCCTCTTAAAATTTACATGGGATTTCCTATGTTCCGCTCGGCGACGCACCACCCGGTATGTGCGACCCATGTAATTTTTCTGATATGAAAGATTATATTAAAATGTATATAATAAACGATTTAAAATTTAATACATTTTAATTTATTTTTTTACGCACGCATGTCTAAAAGTAACTTTTAAGAACGCGTGCACACTGTCTTTTCGACATCAAAATGTTGATTGAAAAGTTAATATTTCGATATGATTTTACGAAAAATAATTTTTTAATCTTGTTATTACTTATTTCTGTAAATAAGAAAATAGGTTTACCTTTATTTCTTTCATTCGTATACTGTATATGATCGGATTTGCCAGCATCTTCAAAATAATCAATATATTGTCAACGAGCCTCAACATCATTATAAAATTTCTATGGTAACAGTTCAGTTCATTTAGCATATTTCCTTCAATGTAACATCCTATAGGACATGTTAGTGTATAAACGAGAAGAGCTGGAGTCCAGCCGAGAAAGCAGGAACCCAGTATAAGTAGAGTGGTGTAGATTGCCCTGACGTTGCCTTCTAGCTGCTTTTGTTCCCTGCTCATTTTTGTTGGTTTACCTTAAACAAAAAAACCACAGGCTAACAGTATATTTTTTCGATAGTTATTTGTGTAACCAGTGCAAAAAGTGCATCTTTGTTGCACGATACATGACGTTTGCAGTTCGAGACGGAGTCGAGAGCTGCAATCAGGCTGAGTGCAAGAAAGATGCTTTTTGCACACGTTGCACACAATATAATTTTATTGGGAGATATTTTACAATAAAAAAAAACGTTATTTTTACAAAACTGGTTATTTATTTTTTAAGGTAATTTCAATTTTAATATCGCAATTAGAGCAATTTGCTATACAATTGATGGACAAATTTCATTTTCAGTAATTTTTTAAATTTTGTTTTTATTTCTGCTTGTGTGTTCTTTACTTAAAACTCTTTTTCGAATTGTGGTCAAGTTTTCAGTACTGGTACAGGGTTATTCATTTTAAAGTAATCAGGGCTTTATTTTTAAACTTCCCCTGTACTTTAAAAACGAATATAGCCATTTCGTGTATTTTTTTCCTAGAAATAATCTAATCAGAAAAATTTAAAACAAAAACAAAAGAGTTACAGCAGGGTGACGTATTTTTAAAGGAGTATGTATTTTTTATATCAATAGATAGAGATTTTCACGAAGAATTCGATGATATAGGGGTTGTGGGTTTATTTCCTGCGGTTCTGCTGCAATTGTCAAAAAACTGCAGGAATCTATAAGGATAGTTTCACCTGAAAAATACTGGCTGCCACAGGTCACAGGTGCTTATTTGTCAAAGTCAAGAATTTTAAAAATACGTTTATTACTTTTTGGAGTAGTTTTATAATGATGTTTTTATCAGAAGAACGGCTTCAAATTATATAATATGCTAAAAATGATATGATATATCTCTTTCTAAACCAAGCAGCAAAATTACAATAAACGGAAAAAATTAAAATACAATACGAGGTAAAATATGGTGGTAATAAAAACACTTATAAAAAAAGTTATAATATTACTAATAATTTAATTATTCTATATGACCCCCGTTATTTTCGAAACACGATCTATAACCCCTCCTTAGCCTTTCTAAGCTCGCCCATATTATTTGAGGTTCTTGGTTAAGACGATTAATTTCATTTACAATTTTTTTCTCTCATTTCTTCCGTGTTTGTGTTCCCATTTTGGTAAACGACATTCTTTAAGTGACCCCATAGAAAAGTGTCCAAAATTGTAATATCTGGACTATTAGGTGGCCATCTAATAGTGCCATAACGTCCAATCCACTGATTGTATCGGCGATTGAGATACTGCACAACTTGACGAACAGCATGGGCGCCGCTCCGTCTTGTTGCCAAATTATCTTGCGATACGTTTCGAGTGGCAATTCTTCTAAAATGTCCTCAATATCGTTTTCAATAAGATCAAGATATTTTTCTCCAGTTAAGGATCTCTCATAGAATATTGGCCCGACAATTCTATTGTTAAGCACACCACACCAGACATAAAGAGAAGACCTCCCTTGAAATTTCCTGGGATTTTGTCTTGCCCAGCTGTGCGTATTGCGTCGGTTAAACATTCCCGATGTAGTGAACGTAGCTTCATCCGTCCAAAGAATCGTTTGAAACAGGGTAGGATCGTTATCTTGTTCATGGATTAAAGTTTGGGAAACAAATTGAAAGCGAAGTTCCTTTTGTTTCACGTGTTAAATGCTGCACTGGAAGAACGTGATATGGAAGATACTTAAAATATTTCAGTGTTCTCTGAACCGTCGCATAGGTTACTCTTCTTCTTGCAGGGCCATACCTCAAGTCTCTAACTGCGTCAGTAATTGACTTCATGGGTCACAAAGTAAAATAATTTTCTTTTTCTCACTATAGTTCTTTTTCTAATATGTAACGATTTTGTTTCTTTCAATAGGACCTTCAGTTTTAAAATCGTTTTTACTGATATATTTCAGTGGAAATTTGCAACATATCTTCGTTGTGTTTCCGTGACGTTTTCTCCACATTTATAATAGAGAGTTATAATTTGAAGCCGTTCTTCTAATGAAAACCCTATTATAAAACTACTATAAAAAGTAATAAACATATTTCAAAAATTCTTGACTTTGACAAATAAGCACCTGTGACCTATGGCAGCCAGGTTTTTTCAGGTGAAACTATCCTTATAATATTATGCAGTTTTTAAAAAATTGCCGCAGAACCGCAGAAAATAAATCCAGCAACCCCTATATCACCGAATTCCTTGTAAAAATCTCTATCTATTAATATAAAAATATACGGGGTATTCCATTTAGAAAATACGTCACTTGTATTGTCACTTTTTTGTTTTTGTTTCAAATGTTTTTCTGATTAGAATATTAAATTCTACCGAAAAAAATACACGAAATGGCTATATTCGTTTTTAAAAAAGTACAAGGAAGTTCAAAAATAAAGCCCTGTTTACTTTAAAATGAATAACCCTGTACTACTTGGTTCACCTTCTAGAAAATGATTCTTCAATGTTGCCTTCGGCCACAGTTAAAGATTTCTATCCGCCATGGCTTTTTAATGTTAGTATGTCTGCCACCGATTCTACAAGCAATGTTGCAGAAGATCTACGAAGACAGTGTCCCGTGTATTGTATTGGGTTTTCAAGACTTAAATATTTTGCAATACCACTTGGAATTTTACTAAAAGTATTTATACCAACAGGTTGAACCAAACATTTTTTGTTATAATATTTTATAAAAAGTCTATTGCGACTGGTAGACTCAAGATCAAAGAAATGCATATTTGCGATACATTTCAGCAAAATTAAAACTTCCAATTTTTCCAGCTATTACAAATAATCGAGGCTTGTTTGTCTTGCTATCGGGTATTTATACAGTTATGATAGAATCCATGTGAAACAAGTTTCAAATTCTCTTTTAGATTTATCGGGTAATAAATCTGCTCTAGCTCTATTTGCTGCTTTAATTATATCAGGCGGTTTACTAATAATCTCCTTCTCACTATTCCAACTTGACGTTTTAAACCGCCTTACAACAAGATATTAAAATTGTTAAATAACACCTACGTATTAAAAAGGAAAATAGCTGTCAAAAAAAAGGAAATAGTAGTCCGGGAGGCTACCACAAAAAACCAAGCCTATAAGAGAAGCGCTTGAGACATTTTTTTTTATATTACTATGAACTATAGTTAATTCAAACTTCCTAGCCGCACTGCTGCCTTAGCTCAGCGGGTTCAAATTTTACTTTTTTACCTTAAAAAAAATCGTGAAAAATCGGTTTTTTAATATAACTCGAAAACTATTAATTTTAGGAAAAAAAGTATATAATCAAAATTAATGGCCTAATAAAATTCGTTGTTTTTTTTTAAACTTTTTTTTAGCCCTTTTAGTTTTTGGGTAATAAAATTTTAAAAATTATTAAAAACAAATATCTTCAAAACTAAAAGAGTTACTAAAAAAATGTAATGGGCAAAAAAAATGCCTTTTTAAATATGTTCTATAAAAAAAATAATATACAAATTTTAATAAAATAAAAATTAAAGGTGATATAAAAAAAATGATTTTTGGGGGCCCCTTTAAAAATTTTTGCTTTTAACTATATTTTTTCTGGTTTCAAGGGGAAGTATACCAGCACCGTCCATTTAAAAAAAAAAATTCAAAATATTTTATTCATTAAATAAAACAAATTAATACACATGTGCCCCAAGGGGAATGGGGGCACGGATATTTTATTTAATTTTTTGTTGGTCCAATAACTGTAGTTATTCCGATCAACTTGAAAATTTAATCTTCATTTAATAGAAAAAAAAATCCTCCTTTATCTGGGTTATATACCTGACAGGACGCTTAACATTTCTTGATCTCCTATGCTACTATTTGTATAGCTCATCGTTTAAATATTTTTATTATCGATTTAAAAATTAATATCAATAATGTTTTTTAAAAAGTTTCTCGTTCAGAATGATCTTGAGAAAATTTGAATCATAATTTGAAATTTTTTTTATGTAGTTTAATTAGTATTAAACTTTTAAAACATTCTTTTAAATTTAAACTATCTACTTCTTTTTTGGCTTAAAGCCATTCTTATTTAAATTATGGTATTTACCCATTTATTTACTACTTTTTTTCATGATTAAATTAAAATTTTTTTAGATATGCTATGTATGTACGAGCATAATAAGGGTAGTTTTTCCCATGTATTTCTTATGGGAGAAATTTAAGCCCCTAAAACACAATTTTAGTGCCATCTTCAACCCTTATCCAAAATAGAGGATGATTTTAAATAGGGGTAGTTTAGGAATCTTAGGCTAAAGGTATTACGTCACATGCGGGGGCCCCCCCCGCTTAGGGCCCGGGGGTAGGGCCCGGGGGACTA